>JALLOT010002493.1:0-12697 GCA_036939595.1 Thalassiosira livingstoniorum | reverse complement strand
AAAATTTGACTCGACTGCAAAAAAATGAAAAGGTGTGGGCAATTAATCGGGACTAATTTGATACGAGTATGTAATAATTAAGTACTGTGTAGTTGTGGTAGAAATACGCATGTAAAATTTCGAGTAGGGCGGTACCAAAAATAGTATCTGTAGAATTTCAAATAGGACTTAGTAACTTTCTGGGGAGAGCAATAGGGAGAACATTAAGGGGAGAACATTAACGACTCTGCTTTTTTTAATTTTTTAAATTTCAGTCACGTTACAACACGTTAAGAAGTTTCAACGTAAAAAATAACGATATTAATAAAAGCCAAAAGCCAAAAGCCAAAAGCCAAAAGCCCAATAAAACCCGAAATCAGGAGAAAGGGACTGCCTTAGTCTTACCTGCACCATGAAGTTCCCCATCCACCAACTCCACCAATACCTCAAGTATGCCAAATACGCCACCCTCTCATTACTCGGTGCCTCCATGACCTCGGCCCTCTACTTCCGTCCGGTATTCGACAAGGATGCCGCGGAGTATGCGGTGCGATTTGGGAACAATTACTTTGCCTCGCTCGATGCTTCGGTTGCCAACGACACCAACGAAGCTCCGGTAGGGGAAGATCATGATTTGGGGGACTGCCATCCCAACAGCGAGGAAGAGGAGAAGCGAGAAAAGCGAGAATTGTTGCGAGGACCCAATCGATCGATGGAACCATTTTGTTCTTCGAGCTTGCCTCACATGAGGCACCTCGATCACCTCGATCAACACGAGATCGATCGATCTTCCCTTCGTCGTGATCGTGGGTTGTCCCCAGTGAATGCAACCTCATCATCTTCCATCGAAGCAACATCTTCAACCACATCCTCAGCCACAGCCTTGCCATGGTCCACCTCTCCTCCGTTAGCATCCCCCCTAGAAGAAACCAACTCCAATGCCATCTCGAATGCCCTCACGAATCAACTAAATCCACTAACTCAACTACTAAATCAACTGTCACATCAACTACTCGTCTCACTGTCACTGCAACTACTCACCCTGGCACGAACCCTCTCCATAGCCTCCACCACACTGGCCATTCGCGCCTTCATGAATTCATACGGTCAATTGGACATTGTCCAGGATGAGAATTATGAGGCATTTTTGAGGGCGGTGCTGGATCGAAATGAGGGAAATCAGGGACATGAAGGAAGTCAGGGAAATCAGGGAAATCAGGTGCCTGACAATAGTGGCAATGCAACGAATCTGGTGAATGTGGTGAATGCGGTGAATGTAGTGGGAGGAGGTCGATTGCCCAATCAAGGACTGTTGACCATCTCCAATCACAGGTCTCTGTTTGACGATCCTGGGATTGTCTCTTGCCTACTCCCCCTCTTTGATTTCGATTCCTACTCGGAACATTCCACCACAGATAGCACGAATAGCACGAATCGCACGAATGGCACGAATAGCACGAATGGAGCTTCCAATCACTCGAACAATTCGAACAATCCGAACGATTCCAACTCTTGCAAATCCTCTTCACTATCTTCCCTATTTCCATCATTTCCGACACTGCCATCATTACCAAAACTGCCCAAACCAATCGCCCTCCTCCCCCAAAACAACCGATGGGGAATCTGCTCCCAAGAATACTGCTTCTCACCCCAAATCCCACCCCTCATTCAAGAATCCATCCACTCGTACATCGGTGCGGGGCAAGTCCTCCCCATATGCCGGGGGGCGGGAATCGATCAAAAGCTATTGTTTGATTTTGGGACATTATTAGGAAGGGGGGAGTGGTGTCATGTGTTTCCGGAGGGAGGGGTGTGGCAGTGGGAAGGGACTTTGGGGGGACGGCGGTTGAATCGGTTAAACCCTACGAACCCTAAAAATCAGCCAAATCAGACAAATACCACGGATCCAACAAATAAGACAGTACCCACCACACCCACCACACCCATAATTCCAGTCATTCCAGCAACCCTCGCTCAAAAATCCCTCCCACTCCACCCCTCCGGAAAATTAAAATGGGGCGTGGGCAAACTGGTCGCTCATGCCCCCGTTCCACCGAAAGTGATACCGTTTGCCCACGTGGGGATGGAGGCGTTGCTGCCGCAGGATGAACTTACGGGAAAGACGAGAGTGAGGGAGGATTTTTGGAAGAGTGTGGGGGTGAGGGTTTGGGATGGGGTGAGTTACTTGAATAATTTGGTGAGGGGGAAAGATACGAACAACTCTATTGAGAAACGAAATGAACCACATGGGGAGGATGGGGAGAATGGGGAGGATGGGAGGCTGCGTGTGAAAGTTCAGTTCGGGAAAGAAATTGTATTTGATGATTTGATACGGGAGCACGAAGAAAAATATGGGACATTGTGGAAGTATCCTTTGGGAGAGGGACACGTAGGACAGGTGGGGAATGAGACAAATGAGACGGATCCATCCAATAACAATCATCGCAGAAATGGGCAGCATGGGCAAGATGGGCAAGATGGGAAGGATGGGCAGGAGGGGCAGGATTTCCATCACTACTGGGATTCCACACCGGAAGAGAAGGAATTGTATCATAAAATTACCATGAGGATGGAGATTGCTCTGGAACAATTGACCAAGGAGGTTTATGAGGGGTTTGTTCGAGATCGAGATGATTCACACAATGGTGGTCGAAGATAAAATGCCAAGGTATCCGAAAACTTCCGAAAAGCAGAGTCCTTGGAAGCATGGAGACATGTCACGTGACACAACTTTGGAACTATCTCTCCAACTTGTTCTGTCTTCATTTTTGAAAATTATTGTGGGGATTTTAAATAATGTCATTCTATTTTGTTTTTTGTAAACTGTATTATATTAATATGCACTTTAAAGTTCCTCACTCAAGTTTTCAGTATCATGGAATTTCTAACTAATGTTTGATATTTTTAAGGGCACAAAGAGGAGGCAGTTTGTCATTTTTCTCTAAATTTAAACTCTTGCCAAGACCAAATTATTACTTTCTTTCATTTGCTGTGCTCTCGTAATGCCTGTGCTACTTCCAACATTGGTGGGAAAATAAAAACTAAAAGTTTTAACGCATTGTTACTTTTTTCAATTCTACAAGATTTTGAATTCTGGTTTGTTGCATGAATATTGGAGTTTTTTAGGTTCAATCAAAACCTAGTGCTTTGTTATTTTTGACCTGTCGAATGTCTTGCATCTTTAAACCAACAATTCAAAATAGAAAAAAGGTAAACTTCAAAGGAAAATATTCTGGTAGAAAAATTTGAACCATGTGGTTGAAACATTTTTTTCAAAAGAACATGGCAATGGCAGAAAACAGAGGTACACACTTGATTAGATTCAATTTTGAAATGGTTTTTCTTTCATTATTATAGTTTTGACTGAGTTTGAAAAAAATGTGAACTTGTACAACAATAGACAACAATGCAGGTCCGAGACACAACACTCAACAAAGGTTTGGTTTGGAGTAAATAAAGGAGTGGTGATTTATTTTGAGTTCGATTCTTTTTTATTGATCCGGTGACTTGGCTACGGCATGATGGTGGTTGGATGTGTCACAATAAGTTTGCCTACTTGATTTATCAACGGCAATCAGCGCCAACAAACACAGCTCATTTGATTGGTGGGTGATGACGTTGCCATTTGTTGACAATCGAATGGGTGCAATACTTTGTATCAAGATCCTCTTGACAATCAAATGGACATTTGATTGCCATGGTGCATTGTGTACCATTGCTTGGTGTTGGTTATCTTGTGTTGAGTTTTGAGTTTCAAGTTCAAGTAGATACAGTACTACCATACTCCTTCAAAAAATGGTACAATAAGGTACTGTGATATATTTCTACTGTACTATGGTACATACCTTATCTACTAGTCCCTTATTTACTACTTACACTTACTTACAGGAGAGGAGGGTTGGTTATGACAATGTGACCTGGGACCTGTGACACAGACCAAATAAGATTATTAAATTTATCTCATGTTTTTGAAATTTACTGGATCTGGATCCCTGGATCCAAATACTGCTGGATCCAAATATTGTTTCTCCTGCACAAATACAAAAACAATGTGTTTTTTACGTCAATTTCAACATATTGGTATTAATATTATAATGTTATCTACAATATACAATAAAGTAACTTTATTTTGTATTCTTTAAGTTCTTTGTTTACTGGAACCAAAAAATGAATGTTGTTTTCCTAACACTGATCTCTCACTGTGACAAAGAAAATTTGATAGCTTGTCTGAACTGAAAATTGACTGCACCAAACAATATCTTCATCAATCACGAGTTTATAAGACAACTCTAATGATTCCTTTCTTTCACAGATATGTGATTTGCAAAAATAATAGGTTCACATATTGTAATCAGGCATCATTCCAAAGGCATGGAGAACAAAATTCTCCCATTGTGTACTGACAATTCTATACCTTGATTATGTGTTTTGGTCATTGGTTTCAAATAAGTACATAGAGGTGTTGCTTTGTCCTTGCTTGAAGGAAAAAAATATAAAGCATTGACCTCACAAAAAGATATTCATCAAATTTGCATTTCCATAAAGATTTAAGAAATGTAGCCACTCATAGGAACTTGGAATATCCCTTTCAGACATGGGGGAATGAGAAATATGTTATGTTTAGTGAGTGTTGCCAACCAGGAAATTCATTTAGAGCATATGGTCAACTACTCTATTATATCCTCCCCCAATATGATCCCAATTCTTTACAACACAGTTACAAAGAGTTGATGAAGGAACTAAACCTATTATGGTCAGATAAGCTATAAATATTCAGCTCAAGTCATGTTTGTCATTTGTTAAAAGTGGCTGATATAATTAAATTTCATCAATTTGAAACTTTTAATGACAAGAAATAAATTTCAATGGAGTAATTTTGTTAATCTGTATGTTTTACTTTAATTTTTATTATCCATATCTTGATCAGCCCTGAGAGAGTGTCATTGACTGATTTCAACTCTACCAAAACCAAAATGTATTGCACCATTCTCTTTCAACCCACAGTTCTTGTGTCAATTTGTTGACAAAATCCTCAAAATTTCATCCATCACAATTGTTACAAAATATATTCAATTGCTTTCCCAAGAATGGATACAGCATGTTTTAGCTCTAATAGCTTTAATGTTTTTCCACATGAGAGTCTACACCATTCCCTGCGATAGATACCAACTGGATTCATAAACATATCCATTTTTACATTCAAGATGATGAAAGGAAAATAACTTAGATTCATTTTTTGAGATGACTCCAGCATGCAAAAGATGAATACCATCCATTGTGAACAACTTAAGATCACAGAATTTAAACTTTGGCTGTGGAGTGATTAATTATGAACCTTTTCTTCACAGAATTTCAATATCTTTTCAAATTTTGCTGCTCAATTCATGTCTTTGTCTAAAAAATATTCTTCTTTTCTAGCCTTTTTCTCTCAAGATTCATTTCTTCAAAAGAGAGCTTGGTTCCAAGCTTGGTAAAAATATAATAATCCAAACCCCATATCTCACAAAGTTCCTTGTCTTTTCTTAATTACTTCTTTTGTTTCTTCACATCATTTCCAATTGACATTAATTGTTCTCTTCTTTCTTCAGTATTAACAGTTATCTTAACAGAAATGAACTCTATATTCCACTGATCACAGTTTCTTTTCATAGTAGATTCAATATTGACATTTTCTTATATATGCATCATGATGCAAATTCAAATATCTAGTGCTAATCATAATACATAGAGAGGAAAAAAGTGTAGTAGTGAGAATAATTATGAAAGCAAAATTCTGAAAAGGAATTTTTCTTGATATTTTCCAAATATGACTTCAAATTAGTTTTAAGTATGTCATTTGTAATACACACTTTTTTGCCATCACATTTATTCAAACACTGTAATGCACACATAGTTTTCTTTGGTTTGGTTCTGTTTGGTCTTCATCTTTTCAAGTATTGTAGATACCTTGCCATTCAACAATACTCTAATAGTCAGAGTATTTATTACAGGTAGCTTGTTTGTACAAAAAATAATAATCGCATCATTTTATTACTCCAAAATACTACAAAAGATGAAATTTATCTTTAATTGTCCAAGAATCTTCAAGAAAAATTAACTCAAACTATTGTACTACATTGCCATTCATTGACCTCTGTGATTTTATAGTTTTCCAATGGAAATGTGACCCAAATGCATGAAACCAATTCTTAAAACATAATATAAGCCACAATTGTAATTGCTAATGTCAGTATCATTTTATTTCAATGGAAAAATGTGAAACACATACTAAATCATCATCATTTGCATAAGAACCTTTGTGTAGCCACAATTGCACTGAAATATAGTCATAGCTATGTGTTGTAAGTCATGGACCTCATTGTTTGATGATTTCGAAACAAAATGATGACTCAAATGGAGAAAACATTTTGTATGAAAAGGAATATTTATAACTTTTTTGTAACTATAGAGTATTATAAAATATGAAGTTTATCTAACTTTGCACAAGAACCTTTATGTAAAAAATAGGAGTACATAAATGTTTGTAATACATTATAATTTAATGAAATGGTTGAAGTTTTAGATACTCACTGAAATTGGGACCCAAAAAAATAAAACCAAGACTCAAACCAAAATAATAATATGAAATTACTAAAGTCAATATCATTTTATTTCAAAAACATAATGGAAAACAAACAGTTCATCTCCATTTGTGTAAGAACCTCTGTGTCAAAAATTCACTCCTTAAAATATATATCTATGTTATCAGTCATGAACCTTAGTGTTTTGCTAATTTATCTTTAGAGTGATGAAATATATGAATAAAATTAAGAACTATATAATTAGACATTTAAATTAAGAATGTTATCATTATCATTTTGTGCTTCTTACATAGTACAAAGATAAAAATCATCTACCTTTGTACAAGAATCTTCATGTAAAATATACCTCATATTATTGTGATACATTGACATTAATAGACAAGTGTGATTCCATAGTCAAGCAATGAAATTATGATTCAAATGAATAAAATCAATACTTCAAACCACAATGTTAATTATAATTGAAAATGTCAGCATCAATTAATTCTAATGATATAATTCATTTGTCAGAATTTGTAATAGTACATCTGTGCAATAATTGCACTAAAATAAAGACCTATGTTGTAAGTCATGAACCTCAATGTATGATATTTTCTCTGTAGAGTGATGAACTAAATAAAAAAACAGGACTTCTATCATTATACACACAAATAAAAATGATGACATTATTTTATGACTCCAACATACTACAAAAGATAAAATTTATCTTTAATTGCTGAAGAATCTTCAAGTAAAATTAATTCAAATTCTTGTACTACATTGACATTTATGGACATTTGTGATTTATAGTTACCTAATGGAAATATGACCTAATTGAATGAAACCAAGTCTTAGAACATAATATGAGCCATAATTGTTAGCATCAATATAATTTTATTTCAATGAAACAATGAAAAACACATAATTCATCATCATTTACATCAGAACATTATTTGTGTTGACAAAAGTTGCACTGAAATATAGCCCAATTGTGTAAGTCATTATCATCAGTTTTTGATGATTTCTAAACAAAGTCAAGATCAAAATGAAGAAACAAAGACTTAAATAATTATACATATTCAAAATGGAATGATATCATAATTTCTTGGCTCTAACATATTACAAAAGATAAAGTTTATCTAACTTTGCACAAGAAACTTCATGTAAAAAATACACAAACTTTTTACTACATTGTAATTTGATGCCAAGTTTCAATTTTTATCTACTCACTGAAATTGGGGTCTAAAAGAAACAAGACTTCAGTTAAAACAATAACATGTCATTACTAATGTCAATATCATTTCATTTCAGTAAAAAGATGAAAACCCGCATTTCATTTCCATTTGTATAAGAATCTCTGTGTCAAAATTCACAGCTTAAAATAGGTCTATTTTATCAGTCATGAACCTTAGTTTTTGCTCATTTCTCTTAAGAGTGATGGATTCAATGAAGAAAATCAAGAATTATATTATTATATATTAAGAATAATACCATTATTTCATGCTTTTAACATAGTACAAAAATATAAACACTCACATGTGCACAAGAATCTTCATGTAAAATAATGTACCTCATAATGTTCTTGTACCACTTTGTCATTCAATGACAAGTGTGATTATAGTTACTCAATGCAATGATGACCCAAATGAATAAAATCAATACTTAAAATATAATACTAAACATAATTACTAATGTCAATATCACTTAATTTCAATGATATAATGCATTTGTTGGCATTTGTAATAGTACCTATGTGCAAAATTTGCGCTGAAATATACACCTATGTTGTAAGTCGTGAACCTCAGCGAGCCTCAGTCTTTGATATTTTCTCTATAAACTGATGATCCAAATGAATAAAACTAGAGATTATATCATTATACACACAAAAAATGATAACAATATTTTATGCCTCCAAAATACTACAAAAGATGAAATTTATCTTTAATTGTCAAAGAATGTTGAAGTAAAATAAACCAAAATTATTGCACTACATTGTCATTCAATGGTCTCTGTGATTTTATAGTTACCCAACAGAAATATGATCCAAATAAGTGAAACCAAGTCTTAAAACATAATACAAGCCATAATTGTAACTGCTAATGTCAATATTATTTTATTCCAATGGAAAATGTGAAACACATACTAATTCATCATCATTTGCACAAGAACTGTGTCTGTGTAGTCATAATTTATTGAAATATTGTCATATTTTGTAAGTCATGGACCTTATTGTTTGATGATTTCCACACAAAATGATGACCCAAATGAAGAAAACCAATATAAACATTATTATAAATTTGAAAAGGAATATTGATAACTTATTTTTGTGGCTATAAAATATTACAAAATATGAAGCTTATCTAACTTTCCATAGGAATCTTTATGGGAAATTAGGTGTACATAAATGTTTGTACTACATTGGAGTTTGATGACATGGTTGAAGTTTCAGATACTCATTAAAATTGGGACCCAAAGGAATAAAACCAAAACTCAAACCAAAACAATAACATGAATTTACTAAAGTTCAACTTTACTAAAGTTAATATCATATTATTCCATAACATGATGAAAAACACACAGTTCATCTCCATTTAAGTAAGTACCTCTGTATATGTATCAAAAACTCACTCCTTAAAATATATATCTATGTTGTCAGTCATAAACATTATTGTTTTGCTAATATCAATGAAATGATTAATAAAATCAAGAACTATATTATTAGATATATAAATTAAGAATGATATCATTATTATTTTATGCTTCAAACATAGTACAAGGATAAAAATCATCTACCTGTGCACAAGAAGCTTCATACATTGACATTCGTTGATATGTGTGAGCTTTAGTTACTCAATTAAATTGTGGCCCAAATGAATAAACTCAATACTTTAAACATAATATTAATTACAAGTGCTAATGTCAATATTATCAAATTCCAATGAAATAATGCAAAATTTACACTGAAATATAGACCTATGAATTGTAAGTCATGGACCTCAGCATTTGATAATTTCTCTATGAAGTGATGAAACAAATGAACAAAACCCATACAGACAAAATAAGAATGGTAACATCATTTTATGACTCCAAAATACTACAAAAGACAAAATTTATCTTTAATTGCCCAAGAATCTTGAAGTAAAATAAACCCAAATTATTGTACTACATTGTCATTCATTGACATCTGGGATTTCATGGTTTGACAATGGAAATATGACCCAAATGAATAAAACCAAGTAATAAAGCATAATATAAGCCATAATTGTAATTGCTAATGTCAATGCCATTTTATTCCAATGAAATAATGAGAAGCACATACTAAATCATCATCATTTGCATAAGCACCTTTGTGTTGTCGATATTGCACTGAAATATAGTCATATGTTGTAAGTCATGAACCTCATTGTTTGATGATTTCTAAACAAAATTATGACCCAAAGGAAGAAACCAATATTCAAATTATTATAAAGATGAACAGGAATAACTTATTTTCATGGCTATAAAATGCTACAAAATATAAAGTTTATATAACTTTGCACAAACACCTCCATGCAAAAAATAGGAGTACATAAATGTTTGTACTATATTGTAATTTAATATCATGGTTGAAGTTTTAGCTACACACTGAAATTGGGACCCAAACAAAACTCAAACCAAAACAATAACACAAAATTAATTATGTTAATATTATTCAATTCCATTAACATAATGGAAAACACATTGTTCATCTCCATTATTTTTATGTAAGGACCTTTGTGTCAAAAATTCACTTCTTAAAAATATATATGTTATCAGTCATGAACCTTAGTGTTTTGCTACTTTTTCAATGAAGTGATGAAATAATTGAATAAAATCAGGTACTATATCATGATACATACAAATTAAGAATAATGTCATTATTATTTTTTTCATGCTTCTAACATAGTGCAAAGATAAAAATCATCTACCTGTGCACAAGAACCTTCATGAAAAATGTACCTCATATTATTCTTGCACTACATTGTCATTCATTGATGTATGTGATTTTATAGTTATGCAATGAAATTATGATTCAAATGAATAAAATCAATACTTAAAACATGATATTAACTGTAATTACTAATGTCAATATCATTCAACTCCAATGATGTAATGCATTTGTTGGCATTTGTACTAGTTTCACTGTGCAAAAATTGGACTGAAATATAGACCTATGAGTTGTAAGTCATGGACCTCAGTATTTGATAATTTCTCTATGAAGTGATGAAACAAATGAATAAAATCAATACATACAAATAAAAACTGACAATAATATTTTATAACTCCAACATACTACAAACAATAAAGTTTATCTTTAATGGCCCAAGAACATTCATGTAAAATTGACCCTAATTATTGTACTACATTGATATTCACTGACTTCTGTGATTTTATAGTTTCCCAATGAAAATATGACTCAAATGAATGAAATCAAGTTTTAAAACATAATATAAGTCATACTTGTCAATTTCAATATCATTTTATTCCAATGAAATGATGAGAAACATACAAATCATCACCATTTGTATAAGAACCTTTGTGTTGTCAAAATTTCACTTAGCTGTCCCTATTTTGTAAGTTATGGACCTCATTGTTTGATGATTTCTAAGCACAGTGATGACCAAAATAAAGAAAACCAGATTTAATTCATCATAAATATAAAAAGTAAGGCTAATAAGTTAATTGCATGGTCCTAATATAGTAGACATGATAAAGTTCATCAAAGTTTGTACAAGACCCTTCATGTAAAAAATAGTATGATCACAAAAATACTTGTACTACATTGTCTTTTAATGACATGTTTAAATTTTTAGCTAATCAATGAGAAAGTGTGACCCACATAAAAAAAAACCAAGACTTAAACCTAAACAATGACATGGCATTACTAATGTCGATATCATTTTATACCAATAAAATGATGGAAAACACGCAGTTCATCTTAATTTTATATGAACTTCTGCATCACAAATTTACTGTTTAACAATTGATCTACGTTATCAGCCATGAACCTTAGTTTTTGCTAATTTCTCTATGAAGTGATGAACTAATTGAATAAAATTAAAAATTGTATCATTATATTATGTATGAAATTCAAGAATGATGTCATTATTGTTTCATCCCTTTTACATAGTACAAAAATAAGATTTTTCTACCTTTGTACAAGAACCTTCATGTAAAATTACCTCATATTATTGTATTACACTGCCATCCACTGACCTGTGTGATTTCATAGTTAATCAATGAAATTATGACCCAAATGATCAAACACGTGACTTAATATATGTTATATTATAAGTAATATTTTAAATAACATTTAAATACAATGAAATAATGGGAAACAAAAACATCATCATCATTTGCACAAGAACCTATGTGTAAAAATTGCACTGAAATATAGTCCTATATTGTATGTCATGGACCTTAGTGTTTGATGATTTTCCACTGAAGTGATAACCCAAATATAAAAAACAAGACTATTAACATTTTTATTTCAGTTAAGAATGATAAATTTGTGTTACCCGCCATGCATTGTAAAAAAGATAAATTTCATCTACATTTGTTAAAGAACCTTCATGTAAAAAATATCATAAAGTTTTGTACTGCATTGTCATTCATTGACATGTGAAAGAAATAAAACGTAATAAAATTCAAAATTATCAAAGTCTATATTTTTCATTCCAGTGAAATAATGAGAAACACATTATTCATCACTATTTGTATAAGGGCATTTGTACCAAAATTGTACTGAATATTGACCTTTATTGGCAGTCATGGACATTGGTGATTGAATATTTCACAATGAATTAATGACCAAATATATAAATCAAGAATTAAATTTAATTTTGTTCATGAAAATTGGAAATGAAAAAAGTGCAGAAGATAAAATTCACCTAACCTTTGCATAAGAATCTTCATAGCAAATCATTTTAATTTCTGTACTACATTATCATTCATTAAAATGTTTTTATCAATATTGTTACTAAATCAAATTATAACCAAAACAAATGAAACCAGGGTTTAAACATGATAGAAGACATGATTAAAAATATTTGTATCATTATATTTCAATGACATAATGGAAAACACATATTTTATCATCATTTTCAGTGCAATATTAAAACTAAGGTTCTTCTGAAAAT
>JALLOT010002492.1:0-12699 GCA_036939595.1 Thalassiosira livingstoniorum | reverse complement strand
CAAAATGAATTATTTTTCTACCAAGCCTGTGAACTGACATATTTTTTTGATCAACAAACATTTTATTATACAAAACATAGTTAGATTCACTTTTGCAGTTTCAGATGATAATCATCTTTGGTACCTAACAAAAATAAAAATAAAAACTCTAAAACACAATGATGATAATAAATAGAATAAATTACAGAAAAGTAGACTGTATTCAGCAGTCTAGTAAGCAAACAACTTGAATTGTTTTCTAGCTATTAAAAATGGTACTAGTTGATGCATATATTTTAAACCCAAAGATCAATTTTAATAGAAAAGAGGAAGCACAGAAGATTGAAACTGAGACAGAATTTGGCATGAAACCATTGGGGGTGTAGATCACAGCTGCCGCATTTGAATACATACTTAGACAAAGATACAGAAATTATGTTCTACAGTCCTAGTGTATGAGATTGATGCAGAAATGAATGTAAAAAGAATAAAAAAGCTTCTCTCTTTGGAAATATTTCATGAATAATCACAAACAAATGTGACTTTGGTAATTATTATTTTACTTCAGTTTTATAGAGTTATAGTAAGATGGTAAAAAAACTGTCCTTTTGGAGACAATTCAAGGTGTTACATTTAATCTCACCAATTTAAAAACTAGATGGTCTATTAAGACCAGTCAATATTAATTTTTTATGAAACTTGTTTTCTGATGAATGATGACTTCTAAATTTATTCAATCAATTTACACAGAAAATAGAAATAACAAGTCAATGAAAATTACTTGGTGCTATTCACCTAGAAATTTCTGTAAGTATTCATTTATTTAATTCTTCTCGTTAAAATGAAAAAAATTAACAAAAAATATTAAAAATTGAGGGACCAACTTTCCAACCTGTAGCAAACAGACAGTAGAATACCTAAATGTGGGTCAGTGCATGATTCTGTGCACTTACTACAATCTATTTCAGAGTATTGTAATGAATGGAACTGGTTTGTACAATACTTACATACATGATCATGTACGTGAGATCATACTTTATTCTTCCAAATGACAAAGGGTTGACAATTATTTAATTCACCATGATGGTAGAAACCAATTTAAGTACTCTAGTCTTGAATTGCTATGACAAACAAACAACTTGTGACATTATTATCTCAGCCAAAATTGAATATTTTTCATTTCTGGTTTAAACTGACCAATAGACCTCTGAGTAAATGCTGGTGCCCATCTGTCTGTCCTCTGCATGTCACCCATTGGGGGATTGTAGCCAGTAAGTAGATCTAAAGTAAGCATACTCTATCTCTCTTAGGTTGTCACCCTTAACCTAGTGGTCATCGTGGGAATGGTCACCATCTAGCTGCCATAATTGGCACCTCCCTTCTTCCTCTCTTACGGAGCACACTCCCTTTGTCTACTAACTGATTATCACATTGTTTCCAGGTTCCAGCCGGTGCTGTTCTCCCCACCATGGAGTCTTGCAGGTTGGTAGTCCAGGTTACCCAGATGGGAATGGGGTGCTCAGAGAACTTCTTCTTTGCTGATCTTGACAACCCCAACGCAAACTACATTGGGGCCTATTGTTTTGAGAACTTACGCTTCTGCGTCAAGTGATTTCAGGTGTTGAATTTAGAGCACTACAAGGAGCTCTATGGTTCCACCCAATACATATCTGATCTTCCAGACAACGCACTCCCAGATGGTCAGACATTGTATGAGAGACAAATGGAGGCCATCAATGCTTCCCAACACCCAACTCCTCCATCTCTTTCTCACCTTTTCACTCAGCCTCCACTGGCTCCTCCGTCTCCCACGGCTCCTTGAATGACTCCTCTGCCTCTTTTGGTCTTTGACTCTTTGGTGGCCATGGCTACCTTGGCTCACTCTGCTTCTCCTTTGGGTCAAGCAGACCACCACTCTTTGCTACACTCTTTGGCCTACAGTCTCAATGTTCAGCTGGCTAGTGACAGCCTTAGCTCTCATACTGCAGCCCACCAAAGTGATCTTGGGGGCATCCATTCTTACATGGCCCTCAACTGCTCCTGCTCACATTCAGCTTCCAATTTTCAGTCTTCTGGGGGGCTTTGGGTCAATTTAAAATCTTCTGGGGGGTGTCACATGGATGGTTCGGCCTTGGATTTTGTTTTGGCTAGGTGGACTCTGGGGATGACTCAGTCTGGAGAGCACCAGCGGATAGATGTCTCCGGAGTTTTGCCACGCTCATGCCCAATGAGATCTTCAGCTTCAGGGGACCTCCCCCAACATCAGGGGGGTGATCCTCCTTTGTTCACCTTTGGCTTTCCTTCCTTTTCTTTCATTCCATGTGGTCTCTTTGCATTGGTACCCATCCTTCTCTTTGTTCTCCAAACTCCCGACACTCTTTATATTCTTGCTGGTCTCTTTTTACCTCACATGTTTAATCCAATACCCAACACTTGCTATCCTTCAATCCAAGACAACCTAGTGGCCTTGACCCTCCTGACTCTAGGCCTTCCTCCCCCGGGTCTCGCCCCCCTTCTTCCCATGCTCCTCTATCTGGCATTTCTGTTTCAGTTCCTTCATCTCATGTTCTCTCTCCTTCTCCCTCTCAAGGGCCTGACCCAGAACCTTACAACCCCCTCTCTTTCTCTTCTCCCCCCACCCTTGCCACCACTGGAGTCAGGGTCACTGGGGCCTTGTCTCATCCCACTGCTTCTGCGGCTCCTGACACTCCTCCTTCCTCCAACGTCTCCAATGTCCCGGCTTTTCCCATCTCCAGGATTCCAAGCATCACGTTTAATCCTCTTCCATTGATGCCTTTGACTCAAGATTTGCAACCATCCTCTGCCAATGAGATCTCCCTGCTTGCACAACAACTTGAATCCATGTCAGTTGCTCCAAAAGAGCCTGAAAAGGGAGAATTTATTGAGGCTGGTCCCATGGCTCCCTTGGCTCTTGGGAGAGGCAATTTACCATTTGGCCATGGCAAGGTTTGTTATGGTGGTGGTTTTGGATGTGGATGGAGGGCATTTGATTCGGCAGTATGCCAATGTGGGTGATGATCCATTGAGGAGCAAGTAGGATGGATTGTCTTTGTCTTTGACTTTGATCTAAATGTTGGATCTACATTGTTGGAGCCCTACTGTGTATGGTTTGGTAACGAAAACTACTTTCTTGCCTACTATGACACTCCAATCCACACGGCAATAAAATCAAAAGGATCTCATTTCATTCTTTTTCAGATAGTTCATGCCTCAATTGTTCTGATTTGAGTATGAGATGCTGAACTTAGAGAAACAAAACATTAGCTAAATAGACATAAAATAGATTGACTTTTGTTGAATACTATACATTGTGTTTCAACAGTTGTACAATTTGTTATTATGACTTTCAACCATAAAATCACAACACTTGATAATATTTTGTCACTCGGTTTAAAAATTCGATGCCCCTGACCATTATCTTTGTCAAAAAAGAAAATGTGTAACAATTGAGCTCCCAGAGAGTGAAACATATTTTGTGTAAACAACAGTTTTAACACCCGAGAAGAATATCTCGTGCACTGATGAAAAGAAAACATGTTGAAATATTAGCTCGTTTGAGCATGAAATCATTGATGCCACTAATTATAGCCGTCTACCAAAAACTGAACAATTCATAATAATTGAGCTCACAACAAGTGAAACAGAATCTGGTAGCGACTTCCTAGAAAAATGCCCAGTTTACTGATGAAAACAAGTTCGAATAACTTGATATTCTCTACTCTAAATGCGGTGACAGTACCTCAGTTGACAAGATATTACTACCATCCCGATCTACATGAATCTCATGACACTATCCCGATAACTCACATCCGGAGCCGAATGCAACACATCCACATCCCGAAACAGACAAATTTCCTTTCCCCTCCCAAACACGGGCCGTACCACAAACTCTTCTCCTACTTCTAATTTCGGATACACCACAGGTTCATTCAAACTGTGCTCTTTCTCCGCAACTCGTTCGTATTTCAATTTCATCGCATGGCTAAACACTCCCACTCCTTCGTAATTGTCCTCCTTTGGAAAACCAAGCATGACAGTTTTTCGATCGCCATTGGGTCCACTGGGAGAAAGACCGGTGTCCTGATGCCAGGAGTGGGGAATTTTTCGATCGGTGATGCCGACAATGTCGATCCAGTGGGTGGAGGGGTGGGATCCGCAGAGGGCTCCTATGCGGTTCATGAATTCATCTCCGGTTGGGATGTTTGCGTTGTTTGAATTGTTTGAGTCATTGGAATTGGTTGGGCTGAGGTAGGTTGTTAGGACTTGAGTCAGTTTGACCATTCGTAGTTTTTGCTCATCGCTGCTGGCACTGACATCGGTTGCTCCATTTGCCCCCTTTTCTCCCTTTTCTCCATTTGCCCCATTTGCCTCATTTGCCCCATTTTCATTACGTGGAGCACAACGCCAAGAGCCCTGCAATGAACTGTCCGGCAGCAATAACATCCTCCTCGCCTTCTCCGACATCCCACTATATGCTGGAGTAGAATCAAAAATATCTTCCCTCATGGCATTTCTCAAATCTTTTCGAAAGTTGGAATTGGTATGAAATAATTCTGCCAAATTCAAATTGGGGAAGAGGGAGTCCAGAGAGACGTATTGCAGATGGGTCCCTTCGGGAATGAGTTTTAAGTTTCCATCCGTAGGTGTGCCATCGTCATTTTCATCCTCGGGGAAGATGTAAAGTGGCGCATCTTCATTGGAAGATTGGTCACGAACAATGGCTGCAGCATCATCGAGGAAGGGACGAGCTTCTTCTTTGGTGTGGTCGAATTGATGAGGGGCTCGTTTTCGTGCAACCGGTACATCGTTTGAACGGGTAACTCGTGTTTGTGAAGGTGGTGGTCGCCGTTCTCGCCGCTCTCTCCCTTCTCGTGGGGATCTAGCCGACGACGATCGGCGGGACGAGGACGGCCGGGAAGAGGACGATGGTGGTTCAGGTGTTTCCAGTGTTTGCAATGGTTCTGTTTGGGGTGTGTCGTTGNGTGTTTGCAATGGTTCTGTTTGGGGTGTGTCGTTGGAAGTGAAAAGGTGCGTGTGTGAGGCAGAATAGCGATGTAGTTGAAGGGTTTGACGGGTGGGGAGTGCTTGGAAGCATGTTGAGGGGGTGGAGAGGTATGCCAGAACGGCGATTGATATTGTTATTGACGCCATTGTCAAACACAAGATGATAATAATAATAATAGGGGGGCTTAGCTTACTCGAAAACCACTGACCTTAGGCCCGTGGTTCAAGAGGGTTACTAAGTAGGTAGGTACAACAATAATCTACAGACGAACAATCAAATTGAGAAAACGAAACGTATCCAGTATGTCAAAGTGAAGAAATAAAAAATGACGACAGCATACACTGCAACGATCTGAAAGGATCTGAATCTGACCGACTATATACCGTAGAGGACGTAAATTAATACCCCTGAAATGTCCTCGACGATAGTCGCTGAATAATTCACCTAATAATTACTCTAAAAAATGTCTTACTCACCATGTGAAACTAGCGGCATTTGCGTGGTAACAAATTCTGGCAATGTTGCGCGATTATTTTTCGCTGAAAAAAAATTGAAGTCTCATTTTCACAGTGGAGACTTCATTACCGTCTCATACGGTAGGATACTACTTCTGCACTTAGCTCTAAAGGCTGACGTCAGATTGAAATGAGAGCTCTGTCTGTTCTACAAATTAGTGTTTTTTTTTTGATAAAATTTCTTGTTCCATAAAAAATGACTTTTTGACTAGATCCTATTCACAGATCTAGATACAGGTGATGGCTGATGCCACCTCAATGGACCTTGATCACAGTGTCAGCCAACAATCATCTTTGATGTGTTTATCTGTGTCAATGATAGACACAAAGCTATGCAATCCAAAAAAAGTGTCTTCAGACACTCTTCTATATCAGATTATATGCATTATTTTTTGTAAATTGGCAATATCTACAGGCTATGTCAAGAAATGTATTATTTTTACAACACTTACCTAACTTATCTAACTTCATTTCAACCAAAATGGTGCTGTATTGTCTTGTATTGTCATGAAAAATAATGGAATCAATACCATCACTATTGCAATCAATCTATTGCTCTCAATCACCTACCATTGTCACTCTATATGAGGTAAACCCATCTGATTCTTTGAATTGCCATGTTTGTTGATAGCTCCATTTTGTTTTTATTAACAGGTTTATCACAGGCAGCTCTAGATGATAGTGGCGGAATCAAATGAATTTTTACTAAGAATAAAAGATGAAGGAAAAATCATAAACTATCCTTCTTTGCCATAGACAGTGGCACTGCTGCAAATGGCAATGTTGGCTAAAGCTTCCAACTCAGAAGCTACCAAACAAATTAGCCTTTGACATTCTTTGTTGAGTGATGGTTATCTGGAAGTTTCTTCATCCATAATCTGAAATGATATCAAATTTGATGTGTTTATCATTTGGCTATAAAGAAACTTTTAAATGAAAATGAATTGAGTTGATGCACCAGTGACAGAAAATCCACCAATGTGGTTATCACAATCAAGTTGTGAGGCAGGAGCATTATTGATAGAACAGGAATAGATCAAGTCCATTGGGCATGACATCAAATATGCAACTGATGCAGGCTCCATATGTTGATGCTCTTGGAAAGAAATTTGTGCCTACTGCAGCACTTTCTTCATTTTTCTCCAAAGGTAATATCTAGAGAGACATTGCTGTTTTTTTAATTATTTTTGTCATTATTAATGCAATGACAGAACCATTGTTGACTGCATTTCACTGTCATTGTCACATGTTGTACTGCTGCTTCATTGGCAAAAGGGATGTATCATCACAAATCCCTGTTGACATGGGTGAAGAGCTTAATGTCTATTGTTTTTTATGCAATAAATATTGAACATTCAACTGAAAATATGACTTAACTCTAAGCAGGTTTCTTCAGAAATCCCAAATCTTGCTCTGTTTGATGGGGAGAATTGCATCTATCATTTTGTGGGGAGGGGAGTATTGCAGTCAACCTTATCTTACAAAGCTGCCTTTTACTTAGAATGTGAAATTGACAAACAAAGAATTAAATTTAGGTTTTGATGTTTAATTTAGAGATGGTTAAGCTATAAGCAAGGTGAACATCCTGGTTTAAGTTTTAATTAACACATTTGTGCATGTGTTTGATTTTTGCCATGGTACAAATGATAGAAAAATTGATAATATCAAATAGGAGCTGTTTTGTTGTATCAATAAAGCTATAATAATATACTCAGTCATGACAACTATTGTCCCATTCTTCCAAAATTAATTGTAAATGACAGTTGAAAGAGTTTTTCATTTACTGTAGATGTAAAGGATGTTTATTTGTTTGCCTGTTTACTGCAACATGACACAAGTAAATTTCTTATGATAAATCAAATTGCATGCTGATGGCTATCATGGTATTAATTACACTTAAAACAGCCATATTATAAATTGATCGACTAGATGAATACCCATGAAGGTTCTGTTATGTTTTAATACACATCTGAAAATCTTCACATGAATTATCATTAAATATTTAAGAAATGTTGTAAAATCTTTGTTGTTCTCATATTCTAGACACACTTTACTTGTTTTCATGCAGAATCATAATATGTCATAACAATCTCCATAAATTGTAGGGGTTTATTCATGAAGAAGTTTTGGTGCCATTTGAAGCATGTGGTTCTTGTTTAAACCTTTATTGTAGAGAGGTGCCCAAACTTTTGGTGAAAGTGAAAAAAAAATCAAAAAAGGACCAGGTTAGATTTATGATCATTTTTATCAGGTTTGTTTTAAAATTTTACTTAAATCAGGTTCATAATCAAAAATGTTACTTGTTAGTTGAGCCCCTCTGATCAAAGATGTACATGCAAATACATCAAAAAACACTGATTGTTCTTTGTATTTTTTGCCCAGCTTGTTCTGGAACAGGGTAAAAATATACCTGCTTTATTTTCAAAGAATTGTTTACTTTCGACATCAATTATAATACCTGCAGATGATACCTAAATAGTTATCCCATCTCCTATTACCAGACCACCACTTGCTTCACCATTCATGGAAAATGAAAGCTCTTGTATATATGTTTCTGCATAAAAAATACAGTTCTTTTTTTGATTGCATAGAAATAGTGCTAATATGTTGGGATCGGCTTTATTAATGTGTTGGGATCTGCAAACTGAACCCTACTTGAAAAACTTTGTCTTATTATTACTTGAAATATGGGCTACAACAATGGCATGATACTCAATACTCAAATAAAATTTCAACATAAAAAATATTGGATATTGTAAATGATCTTGGTAATGCTATATAACACCACCCTATTCACTTCCCCTTGTAGTTTGTAGGCCTGCAAAAAAATTCTACCATGAGTATCATAATTTGTCATTTTTGACATGTAACTAGTACTTTCAACATAAAAGAAAGAGTATCTCCATTCTAAGGTACAATACTCCGAATTTGGCAATTTGGCTGCAATTTGGGGAGATTTGAGATTATTTGGCCCGTGAATTTGGTGCCAATAAATTTGTGCCAATAATTACAATATTGAACATTGTAACGTACAACCAATTACTAACTACCAAAGGGCCGACACCATGGCCCATGGGCGGTTCATGCCTCATGCATGGCCGCTGACAGCCGCCATCATGTCTTTTGCATAATGTATCGCACTCATAGAACAAACCGCCCTTGCTCATGATTCATGATTCTCCATTTTCTGTGGGTGCAACCTTAGGCGAGGGACCATGACCTGTGACCGCCATTGCCCGGCCCGGATTCTCTCAGCATCTTTCGTCGCGCCGGGGCTGGGGGAGTCCTTTGAAATTTTAGAAGGCAACTCTCGCGAGGCTCCTACTGCCTGCCTGACATTTAAAGGACAATAACAGCTCTTAAGACCGTTGCCATAATTGCCATGTCATTCTCGCGATTGGTAGCCTTTCCTCGCTTTCCTCTTTCTCTGTTTCGTATCAAAAAGAAGTTGACCTGAGACGTGAACCGTTTTCTCTTTTGCTGGGATTCGCCATTGACAACTCGGTGTTGCACATACAAAAACCAGGCAATCCCGTTGCGCGAGAAAGTAAACAATACAATGGAACGTTGAACGTGGAACGTGGTGCAATGAGGAGACATGAGCGGCACGCTCGGCCCAGCGATCTTACAACCTATAGCTCCGCTGGATGCTGATTGCTGATCTCACAATTTCAATAATTGCGGTTCTATTGAGATTGAGATTGACCAAAGACATTGGAACAATGGACGAATCAGTCTGCCCGATTTTGTTTAGACTCATTGAATACCATCACGACTGGGAAGCTGTCATCGAACGTATTCGTACCAACCCAGAGGACGTGAGGCAACCTTCTTATGTCGACGAGGGCAGGTTTCCCCTGCACTGTGGGTGCCATTCCAAAGCACCGCATGAGGTCATCGACGCATTGCTTAGAGCTTATCCGCGGGCTGCGGAAATTCAAGATCGATTTGGGTTGACACCTCTACACAACCTTTATATGACTTATTTTGGTGCTGACCATGTCATTCGCGTAGAGACCTGTCAACTTCTTCTTGAAGTATATCCCGCCGCGGCTACCATTCCCAGCAATCATGGCTTGCTACCCCTTCATTTTGCTGCTATGGGTCGTCTAGGCGGTACTGAGGATTTCAGGGTGCTTATAGCAGCCTACCCTGAGGCCATTAGAATTGTAGACAACCGCGGTTTCCTTCCATTTCATCACGCTTGTACACGTGACCATCCTAACTTTGACCAGGATCGAAGGGACATTTTTGACATGCTTCTAAATTTAAATTCCGAGGCCGTGTTTGTTGCGGACATTCAAGGTCGTTTACCTCTTCATTTGGCATGTCAAAATTGGCAAAGAGGGTGTATTGAGATGTTTCAGGCACTTTTAAATGCCAACCCCAATGCTGTGAACGCAAGAGACAATGATGGGAATGATGCATTTTTTCATGCCAGTCTAAATGACGATGTTTCGGGAGTTGTTGAAATGTTGTGGGCAATCTGCAAGCTCTCTCCCAGTGGAAAACTCCTGGCTTCCAACAATCAGCTTTCGCAGCGTTTAGAGCAAAGTACTGCAGAAAATCAAGATCTTACGGTGGCTTTTGTTGGGGCGATGGAAAATATTAAGCAGTTGGAAAAGGAGTTGAAGGAAGCAAAGAGGGTGAATGAAGCATTGGGGTCTACTGCAGAGGGATCTGACAAGGAAGCAGCCTAAATTGCTCTTTATTTTCGAGGGAAAATTTTGTGTCACACTTCTACTTTTGCATTGTGTTGCATGAATAAATTACTTTAATGATAGCAACTTTTTTTCTGACATTTTTGTGATGACAGAGTTCTTGTTTGCAGTTCCCCACATCTTCAATTTTGTATATTGATGTTGTTTCAGCATTAGATTTCACTCAAACCATAGCATTGGTTCGCATAGAAAAAATATGATTTAAAAATTAAATCAATGAGGATGAGCATCCATTGCACTCAATGTAAGAACACGGCACAGATAAACAATAAATACTGAACACCACTGCAAACCAAACAAAAGTAAGAAACAGATATTTATCCCGACTGCAAAACAAACAACAAGAAACAGTGAGTAATATCATTTATGTAAGCTGACCAAAAATGAATATTTTATTGAGCAGGTAATTCTATTCATGTTAAAAGTAAAAGGATAAATAAGAATCTTACTGTAAATGAAATAGAAAATACAAATGTCAACTCTGTGAGGATTGGCAAATTAATATCAAAAGCCAATGGATTTGGTATTATTCAGTAGCGAGCTAACTTGTGGCTGCAGCTGGCATCGGACAGCTGGTGGGTGCAGCAATTTGAACACGGGCAACCAGCAGCTGCATGAAGTCAACTCATTAACCAACAGTACCAATAAAAAAAATAAAGCAATGAAAAAATGAAACAATTGATTTCAACTATGTCAACAACAACATCAAGACAAAAAGTAATGGGAAGTGTATCATGCTTATACAATTTTGAAAGCGTGCATTTTAGGCAGGGAATGCACAATCACAATGGTGATAGGCAAGTAATAACAACATTTGCTAACAGAAATTATTATGAATGAAATTTTGTAGAAATTACTGCTCTTGCATTTTGCTCGAGTCCTTACAAGATCTTTTATGGCAAGCTATAAGAACAGAGGCTTGAACCACAAACCTACTTGAACCCAATGAAGAGTTCATGAGTAATACGAAATTGATATCAAACATAAGCATCTTCTTGCCTAATGTGTTGAGTCAAGCATTGTATGAGCTGCTTTGTAGAGTGGAATCAGTCTATTGTCACTGAAGGAGCTATTTCAATGTGAGATGTGGGCACAAACCTGTTGCCACGATTTCTGCCATGGTATTGCTATCTCAAATCAGTGGCTGGCAATGTCTACCTTTTCATTCAAGAATTTTTCAACCCTCATTAGGTCCATTCACATTTGTCCTTGCAAATTACTCAGTCATTACAATTTAAATCATTATTTTGCCTTTTAAAAATTAATTACCCTCTTTTTGAAACTTTATGGTAGAATTGAAAAGAGGTTAAATAAGGGTAAATGATGGAAAATTGACATTGTAAATACAAATTTATATTTATACACAAAAAATGAATATTTTTCTGGCTTAGTATACTTTTTCAAAAAAGAACATTTTAGATGACTTATTTGTGATAATTATTCTAAATTTTATAACATGAATCAAGTTGGAGTTGAAGTATGCCATAAGATAATGGGATGCATTAATGTTTTGATAAATATGATAAATGGTAAATTATTGAGTAATAAAGAACGTTAAAACTGCAAATGTATGGCAAATTCTGCATCTACCCCTTGAAAAGGGTTATTACAAATTTTATATACCAGGAAAATTACCCTTTACTGGGTAATATACCCAGGAAATGCTGTAGTTCTAACAACCTTTCAATTTTCTTTTGCTTTCTCATTTGAGTTCTGAACAAGCTCTCTTCTAAACCATGCAAGTAAAGTGAGTATCCATTCACTCCAAAAAATCATCTTTCAGATCCCATCCTATTTTTGTAGACTTCTCTTTATAAAATATTTTGAAAAACTGAAAAGCTATTGTTTTCATATAAATGATAAACAATATCCTGTACAAGTCCTTTCAATTTCAAAGGAACTTGCCAAATTACATTTTCTGCATTGGCTTCTTTATCAACAGATGGTATATTTGGCATAGTTTTTGGTATCTTTCTGCAAGAAAATATATTCCTTCTCAACATCAATTTTCACATGAACAACCACCAAATCTTAGCTTGCTTGCTGTTTACATCTTGGTAGTGCTCATCTGTTACCAAATGTTTTTTTATTTTTGTGAAGTGCGTACTATTTTTTACCAATCATTTTACATTAAAACTTTGAAAGAGGTTGCAAGATGATAGTTTTATCATTTCTTGTTTGCTTAACATTAGTGACCATGGTAATATAAAAGGAAATCCTTACTGGTCAGAAGGATAAGTTCCATATTTTTAATATGACTACAAATTCCTCTAAAGTGTAAATACTTTCCTCTCCCACCTCATTAGACTTGTTGACTTCTTTTTCAGAGTCATACTCTTTTTTCTACCTCTCAAATTCATCTCTGGTACATTTTTCTCTGCAAAAATATACAATATGCTTAAGAGATTTGGTGCAATTTAGGAGAGTCATCCCATGTAGACCCGTCCAAATGGACCAA
>JALLOT010002491.1:0-12685 GCA_036939595.1 Thalassiosira livingstoniorum | reverse complement strand
TTGATGCGATACTTTGCTGTCCCATTTTCTACGTGACTTTGGAATGTTCCAGGGTCCAGCAATTAATCCACCCTCGTGTGCTCCGTCCTGCTCCGTCCACCACAAAAAAAACAAACTTAAAATTGAGAAGTCAAAACAATGGAAATTGCTGCTATCAGAAAGGACGTTGGATTTTTGATTCGTTTTTGTTTGTTCCATGCCAATGATACTTACCAACATCAAACAGCCCACTTCCATCTACGATAGCTTGTTGCCACCAACTGCCACTTCCACCAGAAAATCCAGTTCACACGGTGCAAAATATCGATCTCTGCTTTTTTTAGATCAGGGTAGATCAGGGTAGGTTGCACCAGTCAGTTCCACCTTTGAACTTTGTAAATTGTGATCCCAATAGCCATCATCACACCATTTGATCATTGTAATCATCTAAATCCTAAACAATACCAAAATACAACATGCCATCTAACAACAACGATCAACCCACCCAACCACAACACAACCCTCTGTTAACCAAAATCCATACCCTTCCCAAAGAACTCCGTAACCTAATAGCCGGTGGCCTCGCAGGAATGGTCGCCAAAACATTCGTCGCTCCCATCGACCGTATCAAAATTCTATATCAAGTCACCTCTGCCCATTTCCGCATCCGTGATGTCCCGGCAGTTGCGTATTCGATCATTGAGAAGGAGGGGTATTCAGCTCTGTGGAAGGGTAATTTGGCGACCATGATCCGTGTGTTCCCGTATTCAGGGATACAGTTCATGGTGTTTGACCGGTGTAAGATGCATTTTTTGCATGAGAAGGAGAGTAAGAGAAAAATGAATCAGTTGTTAATAGAAGAGGAGAGAAGTGCAATGACAGAAGCGATCGCTGACGGAGGAAGAATAAGTCGAAAGAAATCGAAAAATGGCAGAAAATTGGAAGCAAAAACTGAAAAGGGAGGACTGACTCCATCAGAGAGCTTAATTTCGGGAATGATTGCTGGGACTATATCAGTTTTGTGTACGTATCCATTAGATTTGGCAAGGGCTCAGTTGGCGGTATTGAGAAAAAAGAAAAAGGTGACTTTAATGCCCAATGGTGACTCAGTGGTTAAAATGAAGTCAAAGGGGCTGGGCTATGTTCTTTCAAATAGCTTTCGACAGGGAGTGAGTAGGGGCTGGCTAAGTGCGATGAAAAAGATGTTCTTGTCACCGTTGACACTTTTGTGTTTTTGATTTTTGCAGGGTGCAGTTGGACTTTACAGAGGCATTACTCCTACGCTGCTGGGAATATTACCCTATTCTGGGATTGCGTTTACAATAATCGAACAAGCAAAACGACAGGTTACTCACATCTTTCAAANGCTCTTCCGATCTAATAAACGAACAAGCAAAACGACAGGTCCGTGCACAATATCTTTTTCTTTTCGTTTCCGTGTATGTCGTGGCTTTAACAAAGGTCAACCAAGGATGACTTGCAAAAGTTTTTCATTCGTGTTGTCTAAAATTACTGACTTGTTCTCTCTTTTGACAAATTGATCCCTTACAAACATAAAATTTTGAACATCTATCTACATGACAATAATCTACACTGTTGAAAATGTTCACCCCATGACCACTACCAATGATTGGGTTTGATGAAGATTACTCACATCTTTCAAAGAGAACCAACAACTTTTGAGCGACTTCAGTGCGGGGCCCTTTCTGGTTTATTCGCCCAGTCTATAGCCTACCCGCTTGAAGTCACACGCCGGAGAATGCAAACGATAGGTATTGTTCCAACATCTGGTTCAGAATCAGCAGCCATCAATTTTACGGGCGTGACATCGACAAAACCTTCAGTGGATGAGTTGCCACAGGTTATTTGTGAGCAGCAGCAGCAGCAGAATCAAAAGTTACAGCCTTCAAATAATGGGAAAGGAATCAATTCGGGGGGGAATTCATCTGTGTCTGCATCTGCAGATGGTGCTATTGCGGGGCTCAGTCAAAGCAATTCTTGCAATCAACGTAAACCACCAGATATGATTACGACAATGCGGCATTTGTTTGAAGAGCAGGGGCTTCGGGGATTTTTCAAAGGAGTCAGCATGAATTGGATCAAGGGACCGATAGCATTTAGCATAAGTTTCACTGCTTTTGATACAATACAAGGGTGGATTGAGACAGACATTGAGAAGGAGAGGAAAAGTCAGTTGACCCGAGCAAGTATCAAACGGCGTCTGACAAATAATGATGACTAGGTTAGATATTTCTTGCTTTACTAACAACTTTCAAATCTTCAGGCAGATAAAAATTAAAGATCACAAATTGTAGGAATAATTTAGTGTCGGGAGATCCATTTTCAAAGATATCATCTTCTCATGCATGGTGTGATGGTTCAGCTCGATTTCATGCACACTATTTTCTAGAAGCATTTGTCACGTAGACATTGCATGTTCATAATAAAATGTTTTTGAATAATGCACTTAATTCTGTGATTCATCGTGCTTACTATTTTACAAGAGCAAAGTGTTTATTTGAAAGTGACCCCATTAGAAATACTACATTTTCATTCAACGCCACCCCTTTCTTTTCGCCAATGAATGGATAATTGTATTTGTCACCATAGTTCTCTCTTTTTTAAAAGTTACCCCGATTTACTGGCACTGACATTGACTGTCAGAACTGGCATTAAAACTCCCCGGAAAAAAATTTCATCATATTCGCACGTTGCTCCCGTCTCTGATCTTTCAGGTTCATTTTATCAAACATTTTTCTATCACGTTGCTCCATCCTTTCGTAATACTATCGAGATTTTAGGGTTCCCCAATATAGAACAAATGAATTAGTAAGTGGGCGAAAATGAAACACAACAGTATGCAATGAAAACAAGAACCACTTACATGATCTTTTTGCTCTTTCTCTAAAGACTTTAGCTTCCTCTCCAGAGATTCTTTTTCCCTCGTGTAGCGCTGAAATTGCTTGTCATTCATCAGCTTTCTTCCCTCGTGATGATCAGTCAATTTGTCGGCAGTCTGTTGGATTCTTTCTCTGAGATGATCCCTTTTCTTTTCTTGCCGATCGTCGAACTCTTGTTTTGCCCTTCTACCACTAGGCGAATAAGGATTCTTTAAAAGAGACGGAAGATATTATGTTCATGGGTAAGATTCAATTTGCACAGGAATTTAATTCTCTTTTTTCCTCCCACCAGCTGCTAAATTTCATCACTTACATGCATTCCTTGTGCAGCATTTTTCAACCAATCCCGAGCATCGCCACTCTTCTTGAAGTTGAGAGGCTTAGGTCCCTTGAACGTCGGCCTGCCATAGTTTTCGTATGTTTTCTCTTCTCCAAAGCTCTCCTCGCCATCTGAGCTTTCCTCCTCGTCATCTGAGCTTTCCTCCTCGCCCTCTTCTCCTTCCTCTACAGTTAATGCCTCAGATTCTGCCTCCATCTCTTCCAGCAACTCGTCTAACGTCATGCCATCATAAATACCTTCTTCACTCGAAACCTCAGCTCCTGCAAAAATATTCGACTGTTGCGTCCATTGGAGCTGACTACATGTTAAAAATAATCCGAGTGCCGCAAGCAACGCGGCGGAAGGTTTTCTTGGAGTGAAGACCATGATGCAACTCTCTGGCTTGGAATGAAAGTATTGATTGCTCTAGATATTTTCAATTTCCTCGATTTGTTGAGTATGTTATTCGACTACCTAATTCATGTCAATGTGACCAGAACGGGAAGACATAAAATGATAGTATGGAGTTAAATAATCTGAACAGAATGAGGAAGTGGGAGGGCAGTGGGCAGACTGTTACATAGAATCTGTTCATTTTTGTGATGGGCGGAATGGCAGGAAGTTACATTATTCAAAAACAGATAGGTAATAATAGAAAATACAAACAATCTTACCTATCATAAATTTTTATTTATAGATATTTAGCACAATTTTTCAGGTCCTGTCAGTTCGGAATTCCTCACCATTATTTCTTTTGTTATGCCCTTTAACGCATCACATGATCGCCAAAAATCATAGGAGTAATTTTATGATGATAAACACCAACGCACCCCAAGGGAACTCCGCGAACAACTCCATCCAACATTCCAATCTCTAAAAAAACAGCCCAAAGCCTCCCAAAGCCCAACAAACCACCACGCGACACCTTTAGAGAGACAACATGATATTCATTATTCATCAACCAACTTCAACAACCAACACCATTTTAAAATGCCTTTCTCCTCGATTTTACAAGACCATTAGATAGTATGTACCTACTGAAAGTATTACCACCATCGACTACCAGTATTGTACCAGACCACTACCGCCCAATGATGGCTTAGAGTTACATCATAATCCATAATTTAAGTGATATGTGTCCGGATTGATCCGGACCATTTCAAGTTTTGAGATTGCTTTCTCCTAAGAGTGAAACATTCGAAAAAAACAGGGACCTCACAGCGTTTGAAGAACATCCGTTGCACCGAGCAAGCTGCATTTCAATCTTTATTCGTTTTGATAAGACATGAAACCTTCATCTTCTACATGCTGGGGCGGCGAAAGCTGCAACTTTTCTTCCTCCTCGGTTTCTTTTCAAGACTGCCTTGAAGCAAACAAGCTACAAAACGAGCTAGCCACAATGAGAGGGGGAGGAGGAGGTGACAACGACATCGGCCTCCTCGACTCATTCAAAACCTTTTTCTTGCGTGATGTCGAATCAAGAACAAAATTTGCAGTTTTATGCATGATGGCTCTACAAAATGCCTCTGTTATTCTAACGATGCGGCACTCTCGCCTACGCGTTGAACGAGGCTATGCAAAACCATATTCTTCAAATACTGTGATCCTGCTGCAGGAGGTGGCAAAGCTTCCAATTTGCTTTTTCGCACTTACAATGCTCATGGATGATAACGAACAGAGTCACAGTGGATTTTCTTTCCTTATCAAAGAAACATCTATGATGGACATAATTATTTTGATCATTCCGAGTTTGATGTATTACTTACAAAATAAGTTGGTTCACAAAGCAATAAAGCGATTAACGGCTGCATCATTTGTGGTTGCATATCAACTGAAACTGGTATTCAGCACAGTTCTATCCGAATTGGTATTTCACAGAGGGCTCACTGCAACCAAATGGGGTTCGGTAGTCGTGCTTTTTATTGGAGTATGTTTGGTCAACTTGGAATCTGTTGCAATATCTGAGAAAAAGGATGCATCCCACAGCATCCCGTTGTCCTCATCCACAAAAGACCTGGTGACTGGTTTAGCTGCTGCAATAGCTGGATCATTTCTTAGTGCCTTTGCTGGAGTCTACATGGAGTTCGTTATGAAAAGGATGCGAAATAATGGTGATGGCAAGAGGTCAAAGGAGGACATTGTTTCAGATTTGAAAACAAAAACAATCAACATGTGGGTGCGTAATGCTCAGCTGTCGATACTGGGTTCTATTATAGCTTTCATACCATTTTTATCAAGTCCAAAGACTTGGCAACCTGTCAACAACAGCGGCATCTTTTCGGGGTTTGATTCTGTTGTTTGGTCAATAGTTGCTCTCCAGGCACTTGGTGGATTGGCCGTGTCGGCTTCATTAATTTATGCAGATGCAGTGCTTAAAGGATTTGCAACATCAGCTTCGTTGTTGCTTGTGGGATTATTTGACTCTTTGATATTGAACGAAAAATTGGGTGGATCTTTTTGGTTTGGTGCAATGATGGTGGTGACAAGTGTTTGGGCTTACTCTCAGCCCAAAGATGTCGCTAGTTTTATGTTTAAGTAAACCATATTATGACTCCTTGAAATTCAATGCCACACTTCATTCCCTATTTTCGACAGAAAATTACCACGGGGTAGCTGTTGTTGCATGAAAGCATGTGTAGATCGTATTATGATCACATGGATGAAAACAGTTGAAGGATTTTTCTAGATTTAGATTTAAATTTCCAATTATTTCAATGGTTTGAGCAGAACAAGTTAACATGTTTGGGCTATTGAAAAAACATTTGACTTCTCTTCCAATCTTGCACCTTTTTTATTTTCATGATTCGTTCATTGTAATTTGATTTTAATTTATTTTTTTGTGTGTTTCGTTTGTGGAGTTTGCATCAAGTGAAAAGATCCCTTTCTATAAAACTAGTAATTCATCCAACTCTTCAATTGGAACCCCATGATCTGAACAAGGATTGTTTTCAGCTCACATATCTTCTTCTTTTTGCCATTTCCTTCACTATTGAAGGCCCACTATTTTCAATAAAATTTCTTGCTTGCACTGATAACATAAACTTGTTTTTACAATGCAACTGTAACATAAAAGTGGACTCAGACACAGGCGCTCACATGCCATCATCACAGGGACTGACAACCCAATACTTTTGATTCCGTAGGAGCAATAAAAGTAACTCTCTGATGCATGCACTGAAAGAAAATAATTTTTAGTCAATATGGATACTGTCTTACCCTGAGTCCCATATTTCTAGCTGTGTTGCCAGGTTTCCCTAAATTCCAACCTTTGATGCTGAAATATTGAAATTTCGAAAGATGATTTGAGACAAACCATGCTGCAAAGTGTCTTCAGCACACATTATGCTTGCAGAGACATTGACATTGATTTATATTATCATCCAAGTAGGGGGTGGCTGGAATAATTTGGAATAATTTTCAAAATGGTCATAATATGCATCTGAGTGTGCAAATCTGCTTATCTATTGTACAATATTGGATCCTGATTATTTTTTGCAAAATTCCAACCCTAGTGCTGAGAAATGATGCAGTGATTTTTTGGTTTTGTGGGACTCAATTTACTTGTAAAAGTACCAGCAAGGATTCAATTAGAGCACAACTAAGGGGTCCAGTATAACATGAAGGTTTTTTTGTCTAAATAATCATTTAGGCACATTGATTTTCTTTGGGGTGTGAGTAAACAATCGTCGTTGGGGAATCACCCTCAATTCCATAGTTTTGATGCAAAAAACAAGCCTTAAACAGGAAAAAAATCCTTTCAATCCTATTCATCTTATGACTAGGGTCCTCTATGTGTATTTTATGTAGGATTTAGTATTATGTCTTAGTTTTTTTAAAAAGATTATTTAAAACTAAGAATTAAGTCCTATTTTTTGCAACTTAAACAAAATGACCATGATGTTGTCATCAGTGCTATATCTATATACTATATAAAAGAATCACAAACAGCAGGTCCTGGAATGATTCCACATCAAAATGCAACTTTACCAAGATAGGTCATCAATGTAGATACAGAGAGAACAGTAGGTGATTATTAATGTTGCAAAAAAGATGTGGTCAAAGAGCCAACTTATGAATGTATATCAGGTGAGCATGCACCATGGATAACTAAAGATAGGGTGTGGTGGACACCAAAAGTCATTTTTCAGACCCAACTAGTTCAAACTTTGTATTTTGTAAGACACACATAAATGATGAAGTTTGCAAAAATGTTCAGGTAAAAATATTGATGTGTTCCACAGATATTACAAAAAGTACAATCCTTTGAGAACACATCATATTACATGCTAAAAGTTACTTTAGTTTTCAATATTGTGGCAAAATAATACAAAACTAAAGTTTTGTTTTGACCAGCAAATAGTAAAATTAATTTCTCATCAGTATTCATTTTATTTTTTGTCAATTATCACTCTTGTTGCTATAATTATACTAGTAATACATAAATAACTTATAAGAATATTTACATTTTTATGATTAGAGCTATTAAGTACTGGTTTGTATTAATCAAGGATAGCTGTACTTACTATTACATATGTGACATCATATCAAAGTGCAAGGCAACAAATAGGCCCATGCCATCCTGATTACTCAAATAATATTGTCAGCAATGAAGCCATTTTTGATGGATTAATACTTTATTCTATACTACAAAGGTTTGCCTTGTTTACATTTTGGAATCATGGTATCATCATTGTTGAATTGTATGATTTTCAAGTAAAAATTGAAGCCCCTGTTTATCCTCGGGCCTTTTGCCAAGCAAATAACATAAGAATGACATAATTTCATTATCAAAGTCAATAATCTAGCATAGGTTCTCCTAATCATCAATATTGTACTTAAAATTTAGAGAAGTTATGCATATAACAATATTTTTTTAACTAAATACCTAGCTCTGACCCAGCTCTGGACAAAATTGACTGTGGTTGAAAATTGAAAATAAAAGCAATCAAAGTTTTCACACATTTGCTTGGAGTAATAAGCTGTTAAAATCTTTCTAGTTTAATTTTCAATTCATTTTTTAAAAATATCTATGCAATTAAAATGTACATTGAATCATGATTTTATGAAAATTATTTTTTCTTTTCCTCGTGTAATTTTTAAATTTCAATTGCAACTGCAGTTTGACTGGACTTACAGGTGATAACACAACTGGAGTCTGGAGTTGTTACTAACAAAGTTGCACAGCTCATAATAAAATATTCAAGGTATGATAATTAATTTTTCTAAGCTTTGACTATTTCATCATGATTTTCCATTAATTTGTTGTGTTTCCATCATAGACAATTGTTGTGTTGAGATATTGTGTCTTGATTGTTGTTTGTACTGCCAAATTTCATTTAGACAATGATATTTTGCTTTTTATTGTTTATATCCACTTGTCAAGTTGACATAGTTTCCTTCCTGTGTCATCTAAGCAGTTAATTACCATTTCTTTATTGTTGTGTGCATTTCCTAGCATCATTGATGGATACAATTTTGCATATGATGCTGATTAATCTGGGACACAGGTCACATTTGCCATTGAGGGAGTCACTGAGAGAATCATCTTAAATATCATCAATAATCTTCATTGATGATTCATTGATGGCAGTGAAAAGGAAGATGTGGTTGCAAATGTGATTTTTTTGTATTCCTTTGATTGCTATTCCCATGATGGTTTGTTTGAATCCCATGTATTTCTTCTGAACAAAATCAGTACTTTTTGAAATCTGCTTCTTTGTTTTTTTCTAATGATCCCACCCATTGGTTTATTGTTCTTTCTCTATTGATTGTGCATCTGCAACAGCAATGGTTGCAGTCACTCAATGACATCATGGCCCCTTTAAATAACCACAGATATGACTGCATATGAAGACAGCAACCAAAAGGTGGTATCAATATGTAAAATAAAGTGTGAATTTTTTAGATTATGACATACATCAGAGTATCAATCAACACAGTTAATGCATATGATTGCTGTGGTCCCTCCTTTGTTGAAGATTCATGTTAAAGATGCTTGTTGTAGTCCTTAATTGCTACTTAACTTCCAATGTTCTAGATAACACTGTGTAGATGGTGATAGCAGAAATGGAAAGGGAGACATACTGTCATTTGCATTTGGGTTGCCACTGTCCTTTTTTGTGTCAAATGGCATTAGGAGCAGCAGTTTCAGTTGCTGAAAAATTCTGGTAAGCTTGACAACAACAGTTTCAACTGCAGAAGGGAAGAGGTGGTGATGTTGTTTTGTCTTAGATGGTGGTGTTGCTCTTGGCTGTCTGTAGGGTCAGCCTATCTCAAAAAGGCCAAAATGTAGAATCCAGTCAATTTTATTTATTTCCATAGCACCATTATACTTTTTGATATCCTCTTCTTACACTGATAACAAATACCCTATGTGGATGTCACAAAAATGAGATTAATAGAAAGTCACATTTCATTTATTGGTACCTACCTATTGTATGTGTTGTATTTTTTTTGCACCCACAATAAGGCTCTGAAGGACCCTTTTTAGTTATTGCTTTGAGTACTGAAATCACAAGTATGATCAGCTGTAATAACTCTTTAGTATTTTTAATAGAATCCTAAACAGCCATCAATGATTTGATTTCATTCAAAAGATATTCATTTAAATTACTATTGCCACAAACTGCATTTGCTAAGTGCGTACTCACAAATTGATTCGTCCAACATGTACACTGATTGAAATTATCTCTCATACCATTGAGAATATCTGTTTTTGTAGTCATCTACAATGCTGTCCATACTTTCCGCATTGTCCTCATTGTTATCATTGCATGCGTTGTTGTTGTTGTCCACTTTGTCCACATTGTCCATACTATCAATGCTATTCAAGTTTTTTCTGACTCAAAATATTGGCACACAATTATTGGAACCAACAATTCTATGCATGCCAAAACCCACAGCAACAAAACACGTACTGCTTTGTAAAATTGGATGTATGTGCTCTCTTGAAACATGGTACTCCCACAATGGCTACTTTTTCTCAAACCAAAGCACATTAATAGCAACCTCACCTTTGTCAATGACTAAATACTCACCCAATTCATCACGGAAACATCTACTACCTCTTGGGTATCATTTTTCCATGTGCAACTGCCTCCAAAGTTAGCATCCATTTTTGGCATAACTTGACCAACCCACAGTGATTGAATTTCACCATTGCTGTCAAAGATTACCCAATCTCCATGCCTTAGGTTGGATGCAATGGAATTTCTGTTTCATGCTGCTGTGTCCTTTTGCTGAGCTACCCCGGGACCAGACAATTTGTGGCACGTTTCCTTGAAAAAAGAGAAAGCATCCAAATTGGCTTCAAAGCTTGAGGTGCATCCTTTAATGCAAGGCATTGGTGTTCAACCAAAGCTGCCACAAACAAGAAAGGTCATACAATGAAGACACCAACAAGAACATCATCTCATGTGTAACACACTGACATTGGTGACAGAGAATTGGTAGTTCTTCAAGATATTAGCAAGAGTCCAGTAGATTTTGTCTGGTTGCGGTACTGGATTAGCATTAGCCTCATAAACAAAAAATGAAAGTGGTCAATGGCATTCCTTTGTCTCTGTTGTAAACCATTGTCCAAGTAATATTTAACAAGAGCATTGTACACATCATGCATGTCAGTGATGTGGCCTGCATCAACACCAGGTATTCCTTTGTTGCTCAATTTTGCACTTTGCTGGAGATTGGTTGATTTTGTTTTGAATCCACCCCCTATCCCAACCCACTTTCCCTTGCCATGGCCCTGAGCCCTAAACAAGTACACCAAGGAACAAACTTTCTTGCCTCCTCTCTTTTCAACAAGCAAAGTAAAGTAATTCATTGCGCCGGTGTTTTTGAAATGTTGGCCAGCATTGTCGGAGTGTTGAAAGATTTTTTTGATTTGCCCGGATGGTGGCAAATCTTGCAAAAAGTTATCCAACAAGTGTTGCCAAAGGTATTGGAGCACAGGATTGGTGTAGTGCTGCATGTCATGTCAATTGTGCACTTTGTCATTGGATAGATGGCCAATTGCAACAGAATGTGTCTTTTGGTGTCTGAGGTTGTGACGGTGATGACAGTTTTTGGTGCCATTACCGTCAACAATCTTGTACATGTCTCCTCCCAAATTTCGCTTCACCTTGCCCCGAAAGGATTCCAACTTTATTTGTTCCCCCCAAAACTCTCCATTCACAGTTACCTTGGCACTGTCATCAAGTGCACCCTCTGTCCAATTCTAGTCTTTGGCAAGTACCCGCATGACTACTGAAATGAAAAGAGTGTACTGCTTTGCTGAGTAATACTCAAATTGCACCTTGTATGTGTTCTTGATGGAACCATTCTCCAAAAAATTGATATTCTTATCAACTGCAAGTGTTTGGAGCTTCCTTTCAAATTCTTGCTTCGAACATTGCTTGATTGCATCCAAGTTATGGTGTTCAACATGTGAGGTAATTTTCTGCTCAAAATTATCAAGAAAATCCACAAGAGTACCTTCTTTTGTTTCAAGACACAAGTTTTGAGAAGAATTGTTTTTGTTTGGGATGTAGGCTTCATCAGCAGAAGCTTCATTTCCTGCTGTAGTCTGTGCAACATCTCCAACAGTTGGCTTGGTTTTGTACATATAGTAATGTCATTTCACTTTCTCTGCCCATTCAGGACATGCTAACAACAAATTTGTATTCCAATGCTTGACCCATTCTTTGCTCCTTTGTACCCACACATGCTTCATGACAGAGCATTGTAACTTGCATTCTGACAACCCCTTAAATCCCCAAAGTTCAAAACTTCCACTCATGCAATAAACCTTTGCATCCTCCAACTTCCCACTACTGACACAAGGTAGACACATGAGACACAGTGCTTAGTCTCAGCCTCCAAGATTTGTTTCACCTTTCTAAGACAATCCAACAGTGATGCTTTTTCCCTACTGGCCTGTCTATTGAGATTGATTGAGCCATCATCATGTCTTGCAATCATTACACTGATCAATTGAATTGCTCCTTTTACTCCTTATTTCATTGCATTCATCCCTTCACAGTTCATACAAAGGGAGGATGAGTCTTTCCTTTTCACCATCTCCCAAGGTGCATATTTTCGTAGCAAAAAAGGGAATTCATTGGGGTCATTTTGATTCTTGATCTACTCTGCAATCTCTGGATTCATCTTTTGGAAGCTACACCACAGCTCGTTCCAACTCTTGTAGTGGTAGATCCATGGTGCCTCTTCTATTTGACAGGAGAACTGCTTGTGTCATATTTTTGCTGTGTCGCTTTTGTTTGGTGACACATGGTTGTGTAATCTGTGGAAATTGTCAATTGCATGAATGATAAACGGAGGTGTTGTGTCTAATCGCTAACTCTGGCTGTACTCATCCAACACAGGTTCGAATTTCTTAATCCATGCCAAACTAATAGGCAAATATTTTACCGCATGATCCCAAGGGAGAAGCATGTGTGATTATTCAGGTAATTCTACTAGAAAAGACTTTCACTTGACAGTAGTTCAA
>JALLOT010002488.1:0-12703 GCA_036939595.1 Thalassiosira livingstoniorum | reverse complement strand
TTTTAGATATAATTTTTCCTATTTTTTCCTTATCTAGGTTGAAACATTCTACTAAGACAATAATAGAAAATCCTGCCACCAAAGACCAAACACAAAGTCATCATCTACTGTTTGTTATTACAAAGGTTACTGATCCAAATTTTCATCAATACTTTCTCTTCTGCTGAAGAAAACATTGACAATATCAAAGTACCTGCTGTCAACTCTGAAAATGCTACTGCAAAAAATATGGGCCATTCATGGGAATAATCTCTATTGAACTGTTGCAGGTTGATATGGCACATACTTTGAACCTTCTTTGTACATACCAACTGAGGATACTCAGTTGCTATAACAGTGGGGAAGCTAGTTATTCATTTTTGTCGTAGCTCAAAAAAAAACTATCTATAAAAGTGCTTAGTATGTTGTATTTTGTACCAAACAAGGAATGAAAATCATCAAATGTTTGAAATTTCAAATAAATATTGCTAAGTTTTATGTTGCAATAATGATGAGATTGTAGTGAAATCATTGTTGTTGTACATTTAATCAATTTATAGTTACACTTTGAAACTGAAAATGTTTGCTCAAATTATATTTAAATTTATTGATTGAATAAGCCCTCTCATCTTGGATACAATTAAATAATACATTTGTTTGAATGTTTCTATTTTTTAAAGAAGATTATGAGCAAGAGACTCTTCCTCCCATGAAACAAGTGAAGCACTAAAATTAAGAAAAGGAAATTGAACCTGATGTCAGATAAAAGTACAGGAATTGGCTTCAAGATATTATTCACCACTCAGAACAATGAAGATAGCAGCAAAATGGTTATATCAGCAGTGTGCAAAAATGAATGACAAGAAGTACAATTTGGTGTGAGGAGGGTATCAAGAAATGGGATTTTTCCTCATTTACGAATTCTAAAATTTCTAGACTTATCAGCACCAATTGTGAGAGATCAACTGATTAAAATCTGGTCAATATCATTGAATGTTGTCACGACTTGTAGCTGTTATGACATCAACAGGAATTCTATTGGTCCTGTATCAAAATGAATGGCATGACAAAGAATTTTGTGTGAGGGGAGCATAACATCATGGGATTCTTATATTTGTCAATTTTAAAATATCTGAACTTACTAATCAGCCAAAGGCAAGAAGCAATGGAAACCTTAACATTGGCATGCTCAAAGGGGTGAATACAGTGACTAATCTTTTTTGATATGAAGCAAAATTGAAAAGAAGGAAATATGTTGCAATGCCAGCAGGTGGTGTTATCAATTAATATTTCATCATGGTTGGACTAAAAAAAAATAATTACTTACCAATAAATAAAAAAACAAATGGGGGGAGTTGATGATCATGATGAAAGATGGCTGTCTGTAGGGTCAGCCTCCCCCAAAATGGCCACTTTTCTGAATCCGGCCAATATTAGCAAAAATGATGAAGTGGTGATATGCAAAATGATCATCTTTAAATGCTGAAAAAGGAAAGTGCATGTGGATTCCTTTATTTTGGGGTGTTTACAACATGTTGGTACCTAGGGTATTGTACTATTTTTTTGCTTACCTGTTAAAGCTACTAGAAGCTATGAATATGGAGCAGATTTGCAATAATAATAATTTAGCTAGGTACTACTTGGAAAAAAATGCAAACATAGAATGATTGAAGTTTTGTAACTCAAATTTGATTAATACATCCCACATTATTGGTTGTATTATTATTAACAATAAACTGGATGCAAGTTGATGAACTAGTATCTACTAGTATGTCCCATACCACGAAATCAGGGATATTGCCTCCACACTTGTCATGCAGCATTTGAGATGTTACACCTATGCCATGGAGGTGACAACACAGATATCTTAAATTATAAGCCAACGGCCGTTAAGGGTTGTGCAAATATATCTATACAAAAATACATATCCAATAAGTACAACTGATAACATGTCTACAAGTAGTGTATTCTCACACTCCCTCGTGTTGGAGCAACCACTTAATTCCAACCACAAAGCAATCGCCGCAAGCCATAGAACAGTTCATCTGACAAAGGCTTTGTCAGGATATCTGCCTTTTGCAAATGCGTTGGACAATATTGGATCCTAATTCATCTGCGCTGCAAATGCCATTTGAAATGGTGATATTTGAGAGCAATGTGCTTGGTACAAGGTGTAAACTTTGTTCCCATTGCCATTTTAATGCAGGCTTGATTGTCCTCATGGACAGTGCACATGAAGTTTGGTGTGGTTAATTTCAAAGGGAAGATTTTGTCGATCTCTTCCATCATGGTCATTAGCAGAAGAACTTGCCGTAAAGCAGTAGAGAGAGCAACGTACTCAGCCTCACCAGTGCTGAGTGCTATCTCTGTTTGCAATTTGCTGCACCAAAACAAAGGGCAATTTGCATGCATGATGACATACCCAGTTCTGGACATAACATTCTTGGCATCATCCAAATCTGCTGTGGTCCATCCACCAGCAAAATTGGCGCCCACATAGACTTCTAAACCTTTGTTGGTGTTAGGCTCAAACACCAAACCTTCATTTCTGGTATGCAAAAGATACCAACCAATTCTTTTGACTGCCTTTTCATGGCATAGGTAAGGATCATTGGAGAAGTGAGCCACTTGGTGCACTGCCATGGCAATTTCGGGTCTGGAGTTTTCTTTGAGGTATTGCAGCATGCCAATTGCAGTGCAATACTTCCATGACTCTTTTCAAGGCTTTCCAGCCAAATCCTTATTGAGAATTGGTTTTGCAACGGGTGTTGATTTCAAATTCACTGGGTTGTTGAACTCATTGTTTTCAAATCCTAAAAAGGAAATGATACAATCTGTCAAGAAAGTTTGTGACAATTTGAATTGATTCTTGTCAACTTGCGTGATTTTGATGTTAAAGAATTTGTCAATATCACCTTCATCTGTCAGAATGAATCGTTTGGAACCATTCTTTAGTGAATGGATAAGCTCATTGATTTGTTTTATAGACTTGCTGATGATGATACAATCATTTATGTATGTGAGGACAATCAGGCTCTTTTTCATGTAAATGCATGGGTCAATCTGTGAAGGCTTAAATTGCCTTGCTTCCAATGCATTTTTTAGCTTCTCAAACCAGTTAAATGAAGCCTGTTTGAGCCCATACATTTGAAGCATTCAATTTTAGGAGGAATTTGCAATCAGAGTCCAATTCTGATTTGCCCTCAACCTGAAAACCTATTGGTAGGTGCATCCTTATGTCCTCTTTGAGGTCATCTTGCGGAAAAGCAAGAATGAAATCGATGGCTTTTGACTCTAGATTATGAATCTTTGATATGCAAAGTAGAAAGCAAACACTCAACATGTTCACGATGGGAGAAAAAGTCTCCCAATAACTATCGTTCCATTGCTGCATTCCACCATGAGCACATATCCGTGCTTTATGCTCCAAAAGAGAGCCATCTAGTTTACATTTTTGTTTGAAAGACCAGATGGCCTTGATTGGCTTTGCTGTTGCTGGCAGGGATGCGTATGGCACAATGGTCCAATGATTGTGACCCTCGTGGTCAGATATTTCTTTCTCCATGGCTTCGAGAAGTCACTTCAGTGTAAAATGCAAAATGATGGAGCTTGTTCACCATCCCCATTGTAAAGCTCATTGACTTTGTGGAATTGCTTGACCAATTGCTCAGTGTAAGTAGCATTTGGATTTACTCAATGAAGTGGCAATGTCATTTTAGAAATGAAAGAGATTAGAGTAAATAAGCCAAAGAAAATCTTAGTAGCTTTAGCTCCATAAGTGATATGGGCTTTGGCTTTAGCCTTGCATTCTCTCTTCTCCTGCAACCAAGGAGAGCATCTCAATCCTGCCTCATAAAGGTTAATTCATTGTGGTATTTTGATGCTGTTCGGATCAATAGAAGTTGCATGATTGCCATCAAAATTGTTGGAGCAACCATCGCCCTTGGTTGCTTACTCCTGGCTTCTAGTCAACGGCCTCAAACATTTTGGAGGTGGGCCTTCTGCAGTGCCCGCCTCTTCAATAGTAGTAGGTGCCAGGACATCTCCTTTGTAAGCTGGTAAGGGAGGATTGTGTTGAGATATAGAAGGCACTGAGCTGACATGAGTGGGCTGATCAGGCACCACTGTGTACGGATCCATTATTGGGCTTGAATCCACTGCCACATCTGTCAAGCCATGGAGCCACGTCTCAGTGAGATTGAAATGCTCCAGCAAGGCTTGTTCAGAACAGTTCTTCACCAAATCTTCCCAATTTGGAGGAACCGTCCCAGCTTCCATATAAGGAACTGTGAAAAAATTTTCATCAAAAACAACAAGTACTGCGGACTCACATGACCCGTCAGTGGATTAAACACCAAAGCCATTCTTCCTGCATGAAACAGGGAATGCCCTAGGTAAACCCCAATGCAAGAATGAGGTTCCCACTTGGGAGGGCCAGCGCCAATCAAATTTTGTAGACGCAAGTCCAGGACATACACTGGACAAAAGAGAGTATGGTAACTCTTCACTGGAATTTCCTCCACTGGTATGTCAAATAAAACAGAATCCAGGGTGCGCCCAGACGAGTCGAGATGCAGACCATTCAAGCGTTCCGCCATTGCCTTCATGGCAAATGGCCAGAACATGGTGTCTATCATTTGAGGCCAGTGACAAATGCCATGCAAAAATAAAAGAGTCCTTGCTCCTAAGGTAAGAATTTTGTTTTTATTCTTGACTATCCCATTTTGATGGTGTGCTCCCACACTACAAAACAAAATGGTCTGAGATTTGGAGTTCACCGCGGATAAGAAGCCTTGTCCAAAAAATGCCCGTTATCAGCCTGATAATGTTTCACCGTGCGTCCAGCTTGGTGCAGAAGCTTCTCCCAAGCTTCTTTGGCTAGCAAAGTCTTGTCCAAAGTGAAGTCACACATTAAGTGAACGTACACAAAATTGGAGACATGATCCACAAAAGTAGTAGTCCCCCAAATTCGTTTCGATGTAAGAAATCCAGACATTTGGGGAATCAATCTAGGCTGTGCCAAGACAATTTGATGGATAGAAACTCCATGACCAGGAGCAACTTGACTTGGCTCCCTGATGGAGCCAGAAGTTTTTTCTTTGTGCCGTCATGGCCAATGATGTGCCTGTCCAAACTGACAAGAGACGCAGAGAGGTTTGTAGTCTTTGCACTCCAGGAGGCACTGAGGAAGATGCCCAGCCTCAGCAAGCATAAAAATTTGATAAAAGGGCAAGTGTGCCAGCTCATCAGTCCCTGTTGCATAGGTGAGAGTTGGCGTGGTCAAGCCACTTCATGAGCCTCTTCCACCATAATACCAAGCCCAACTTCCTTTCTGAAGTCATTTGGAGTATGAGGAATATTTGATAAATCAGGTTGATGCAAAAATCTCAAATTAGCATCATGAACCTGCTGCTTGGAGCCATCGCAATTTTGGATTGTGTGTGTTAAACCAGTTGAATCTGCTTCCTCATAGATGACTGCCTCTGAATTTTCTTTGCCATCAAGATATACCAAAATCTGCCCTAATTTGAAGCCAGAGGAAGATAATGGATGTGCAGGCTCATACCAAGAGTCCTGCGTGAAAGAATCTGGTTGCGCAATTGATTCATCATCTTCATCATCCTGTGTTATGACATTGTATTCTGGTTGCAGTGCAAGAGTAAACGCCAAGGAAAAGGCAAAGAAAATATTGTTGTTGAGAAAGCCATGCACACAAGTGCAAAAAGCTTTGAAGTATCCATTTCCTTGAAAAAGGTATAGTTCAGGTAACTTCAAATCTCCATGCGTAAAATCAATGCAATGTTTGCCATGATCCCAAACCAACGTGGACCTATTCGCACTGGACCAAACATAGGTGCCCTTGTCATTGTCTGTTGGAGGATCATCAGTTGAACCAAAGAAATTTCCCAACTTTGGTACCCCAAGCAAATTAAATGTGGAGGTGGGATTGTACACACAATCAGGAATGGTGTAAGTATGTACTTTGCCACAATTATCATGCAAGTCCAATTTCATTGTCCCAATAAAACACTGCTTCACAGATGTGCCATCTTGTGTTTCCACTGATACTGGTGCTTCTTTCAAATCATTCAAGAAAAGCTTGCAAACACCAAAAATGTTTCCCATTGCAGAGTTATCAACAATGAAAGGGATCCCATCAGTATCAAAGCTGAATGATCTGTCGGAACCAGAGCTATCCGTGGTAAGAGCACAGATGTGCATTTCACTGTCATATGAATGCTGGGGAGGGGTGGGAGGGCTTAGGCAACCACTCCTAATCCATTGGTCATATGACTTAAGTAGAACCATTGTAGTAATGCAAACCAATGACAGCAAAAGACAACCGTGGTATATATATATCCATCAGGTGGCTTACAATGTTTCTTTGCAACATATTCATATGTTATGGCCAACCATAATGGATCATCAGAGAATGGCGATGCAGATGTGGCTATCAAAGCATCATCTAAGTCATGACAAACAGTCTGATTTAAATGTGCATAAGCTCCATGAACCTGATACAAAGAGTAGCAATTGTGCTTTGCATTGAGCGCAACAATGGCTGTTGAATCTTTGCATTTAGGGCCCGTATTGGGTTTGGGAGATCAAAGAATTTTGCGTAGAGCATGACTGCAATGAGAGGGTCCAAAGAGACTCAAATAAAATCAAGGCCAATAGAGAATGATACAAAGGCATGAGTTCAAAACCCAAGCTCCAATGATGTACGGCGGGTAGAGCAGGTGAAGGAAAGGCAAAAATGCAAAGCAAGCCAGGATGAAATTGAACCATTTATAAAACTAAGAAGTAGTAGTGACAACAAATGAAATAAAGAGGAGGACTAAGGTAAAGGCCATTTGAGTGAAAAATACAAATGGAATAAACACGATGTCTAGCTTATCCAATGTACATAGTCCTGCAACACTCGGGCCTACCCTTTTGGAAAAGCTAGTCCTTCTACCTCATTGTTGTTCTCAGAGGTATTAAGAGCTTCATCATTGGCCTCTTTAAAAATATTATCAGCTTCCTGTCCAGACAATTGAACGCGCATGACAAGAACCAATTTCAATGACTTAGCCCACGTTAATCAAGAGGGGGAGTCTTTGGCATGCTCCTTTTTGATATTAACTGTCTTTGTTGGTATGCCAGTGGCCACTGCCAAGGAATCTGCTTTGTCATCAGAATCCTTAAGGCACCAGGAATTGGATTTGCAAGCTTTGCAAGCTGCAATATCCACATCCTTCTTCTTCTGCCATTTGGAGTGGTTATTCCCCTTTGGCATATACATGCCATTCACCACTCCATTTTTGGATTTGTGGTGGGGACACCAAACCATCAACTCATCTGTTTCAGGATCTTTGCGCGTAGTGCCAACATTCTTAATGTGCCATTCAGGGAATAGGTTTCTGGAGCATCCACCCTTGGGCTGGGGTTTGGCACCAGAACCTGCATTTGAATCAAAATGGGCTTTTTGTTTCTTAAGCTCCTTTACCTCAGTGGTGAGAGCTATAATTTGCTGTTCCCTGTCATCCGTCTTCCCCCAAGTGTTCTTTAAGCATTGACTGACATCATTAACATTGGTCTTCTGTCCCTTCACCCACTTGGATTTTTGAAGACAAACCTCAAGAGAAAAAATTGGATTGGTGGTAACCATCAGTGCATTGAAGAGAATTAACAGAAAACAACTGTCATTGTAGGCACCTGCATGACTATGTTGGGTTTGGATTTGCTCCCTCAACTCAGTCATTTTTGTTGTTAATTCCCTAACATTGTTTCCGCACTTCAGCAAGTCAAGAGACTCAAGTTGTTGCTCCAGGTCATGTACATTGACAATGAGCTGGGGTTTCATAACCCCAAATGCTAACTTAATCAAGATTAAGCCACAAAAGACTGAGCAATTGATACTTCATCAGTGTAGCAAAACTTCTTCTTTTTGGTAAGAAAAGACTTATAAGATTGGTGTGACATGATTTTAAAAGTCATGTGCAAAATCCCAGATAAGATGCGCAGGCAAATCTTGAACCTGTTGACAAGGCCTTGATTCCCTGGTACATTGGGGTCAACAGCCCTCACAATCATATCAGGGGAGGCTTTCAAAAGAGCTGTCTCCCCTCCATAAATCCATCCGGAGAAGTCAAGGACGTGTTCTAATGTCATGTTCTGGTAGTCATCAAGCAAATTCATGTATTTTGTAAAGTTAACAGAATATGCTTGAGCTCCAGCAAAAACTCTGGGAGTAGCATCAACAGCACCAGTTCCCGCAACAGGGACATTGACAATGTTGTCCCAGCCATATGGATTGGCTTTATCTTTGAAGAGGTCCATCATAACCTTGGAAGTCTCAACGCTGACATCTACTCTTTTCCAATCAGTGTCAGGCGTGATGGCAGATTGATAGGCATAAGCGCCATCTTTCGTTGTTAAGTCAAACAGCTGGGTGAATGGGTTGATGACTGCTGAATACAATGGTGCTGACTTGGCAGCGCCACCGCCAGTCCCAGTGCCTGTCCCAGTGTCCGTGCTGGTACCTGTCCTGGTCCCTGTGCCAGTGCCCGTTCCGGTGGGCTTGGTTTTGTCATTGTCACCACTCATAGTTGCTGTTACTGTGTAGACTCAGAAGGAACAAGAGTCTGGGTGTGATAAACTGAGATGATACACCTTTACCATGGAGGTGACAAAACAGATATCTTAGATTATAAGCCAATGGCCGTTAAGGGTTGTGTAAACATATCTAGTCAAGAATACATATCCAATAAGTATAGAATAAATAACATGCCTACAAATAGTGTATTCTCACAGTTTTATTAAGCTGTACAATTGTGCCGTGCCTCTGTGTCATATGTTGGATCTTTCTCTGGTCTGCTTTAGATTGATCATCAAGTGATGAATTACATGAACTTTTGCAGTTTCTCCTCCTTACTTTCTCTCTCCGCATGCATTTTGTTGGCTACATCAAACCTATGTTTTGATACTTTTGACAACAGTAACTTTTCTTGTCCTGATACAAGTTTCTGAAGTAAGTTTTCACTAAATCCCACATTTTGTCTGCATTTCTCTTGTTCTTCCACATAATTTGGTCTTTATCAAACAAGTCATGTTTGTACATTTAGCCCACTGCATGCATTACGTTCATTGAGCCAGATATGACAAGTGTCAGTTTTTTTAATTTCCTGGGCCTTGGTTAGATTATTAAAGTAATTTGCAATGTTTTCACTCTGGTTCCAGGGTTGCATAAATTCTTCATGCTGTTTTTGATGTCTGTGTTTGTTACCATACAGTGATTCTTTTTAATGTGGTGGACCATTTCAAGTGGGGTTTTTGCCATGAAGCCAATGTGTTTCTTGTCTTACTCATTCAAATGCTTGTAGTCCACAGACTCCGCAACTTTATTTCAAAGAGCTTGGCCCACTTGCAAAAATGTCTAATACTCCTCTTGTTTGACTTTGTTGGCGTCCTCTTTTTGTGCCTTTTAGATTTCAGTAGTATTAACTTTGATGGAGCTGCCACAGTAACTAGGATCAGTTGGCTCTTGGTAGGTCCAGTTGAGGTTGTTTATGATGTCACAATGATTAGACTTTTCAATAATGAATGATGACAGCCAAGTGCCCGTATTTGATGCCTTGCTTGATCAATTTAGATTTAACAATAGTAGCCAATTTTTCTTGTACTTCTTGTAGTATATTCACCTTTTCTAGCATTCAAGTCCCATGGATCTTGGTGATGGTTTGATCTGGAATTTCTGTATTTGCTGCAGAGCTTGTCATTGTTATCATTCGTTTTTACCCCAATTTACTTGCTTTTATCTAAAGTTTTTAGTGCATGACTCCTAGACATAGCATAGTGAAGATTGATGATAACAAGGTCATGCACTAATTTATGAGCTTGCTTGTTGTTGCTCACTGCACTATGCACTACTAGGTAAGTTACATAGTTTCATGTCATGTACTTACCTAGTTGTTGGAATATTGTTGTGTACTCATGCCCTGCTGCTAAGTTGCTTGGTTCTACTGGATTGGTCTATCTGCTTGTTTCTATGCATGACAGACCATGGAATCTCCTGATTCTAGCAGTCAAGGTGGTACCATATTTTTCATTACTGTAAGGTTTCCTTCATGCATCTACATGCATACACAGCGATGCAACCAAATAAAACACACACTACATACAACACAATGCTCCCAGTCAGATAGCCCACAAAACACAATCCAACATTGTTGTTGTTGGCATCCAACAATGGGTGAGCCATCATTGTTGTTATCTTGGCAGCAACATTGTTGCTGTTGGTCTAATGAGATCAAATTGACAACCAGATTGATGCATCAACTTTATTTCCTTGGATTGACAACATTAATGGCATTGCTGAGATTGTCTGACATGAACATTGCCTTTGTTGCCAGCAAATAGTTGTGCAAAGTTAACCAAGTACTATTTGTAGTTATAAAAATTAAAAACAAATCAATTAGTAAGATAATCATATATTCATTGTTATGATAACAGATGTGTTTTATGATACATATTTTTGTTACAAAAGGTGTAGTACATGCAGAATGTTGGATCCTTCCTGGCAATTCCATAGTCAATCAAAGAATCTGGATGAATGTAGTTAGTAGTATTGTACATAGTAAAAGTAAAAAGTACAATATAGTATTATTGATATTGTACTTACTCTCCCCATACTGCATAGGAGTACATAGGTAAGTACTTACAATACAACATGCAATAATTTTATAGTAGTCATCCTTACATGAAGCAAGGCATGAAGTAAGTGTATTCCATGCCTAAAGCTAGGGCCAATCTCAAATCCTGATTTCCAGCATTTTTGAAATTCCAGCTGGAACTGAGGTTTTTTGAAAGTCTGTCTGTACAAGCGCCTTCCCCCAATTGGCCACCATTTTTTGGCTCAGGTTGATTCCAGAGACAATGATAATCAGGTGAAAAGTTGCAACCTATCTAGCACCACTGTGGCACTAATATCAGAGTCCACAGTCCATGGAATACTATTTCCCTGCACTCATCACATGCATGTGAGTGCACTGAAATTGTGGCTGGTTGTCATGTGCTACATAGCACAAGTTTTCAATGCCACAAAACCACAAAATGGAGAAGATTACTCTGCTTTGGCCATTGAATCCTACATTGTGCTGTTTTAACTTCCCAATCCACAATCATTGTTGTCAGATCCTTGCTATTTCTGCACAACATCCCCCCACCCACTCCTGAACTTGTGGTGTGGGGGTTTTACCTGCACCTTCAACATGCGGCTATGGTGGTGCCAAACTGCTTTAAACCAATGTCTTGTTTTGGTTGAGCTATCTGTTGACAATGTAGGAAAAATTTGTGTGTTGTTTTGTTTTCTACACACATTCCAACTAACTGACTGATTCTTGCTTTCCAGTGCATAAGTGAATTTCTGGTGCAGTTGTGTGGGGTTGAAGTCTTGTTGGCTGCAAGGGAGACAGTAGTATCCAGAGAGTTGCTACCAATTTTTGGTAGTTGTTGTCAGCTGAGAACTTTTGTGCTTTTGTTTTCAATATTTCTGTTTTGTTTTTGATGAAACTAACTGGATGGTTGTTGATTGCACTTGTTGAAATCATCCTAGCAGCTACAGTGGGTTAGACGGAGCAATGATGGTAGCTCATCAAGGGTAAATTTTGTTGTCAATCAATGGCAGGTGGTCCTTCCCTAAGTATGGGAAAATACTGGGAATGCTTCCTCTCTAACAATCAAAAATAAGCATAGAGGAAGATAGAATGTGAGCGTTGTTCTTCAACACCTCCCCTTTTATCTTATAAAGTAACTAATTTTTGTTTTAATCAACTAGCTTCATCTTTTGCCACAAACAGTGCAGTGGAAGACTTGATGATGTAGCACACAATCAAATCATTGTTGTCCATTTGCAAGGTGTGTGCTTTTTTGGATCTATGTCTTTCTCATTCATTTGTACACACAAACTAATTGTCTGGTTGCTGTATACACTCCTAACTCCATTGAAAAGGTTCTATTATTCTTTTGACAACAGTTTTCTTGTAGGGGCTGGCTTATGAATTGTGGTTCTTGCTTGTTGATTTTTTCACAGTTCAACAACTGTCAGAGGGTAGTTAAGAACCAAATGGTTCAATACTTACTGATGACAATTGTGCTTGTTCTGCTTCTTCTTATTGTCTGTTTTCCATGTAAAACAATTCTAACAATTTAATTTAGTGTATTGATGTGGATGGAGCTAGACTTGTACATTCTTAAAGACTGTGTGTCAACCAGCGCTGGAATTAATTTGAGCATTCTCATGAACAAATGATAAAATTATTATCACCATTTTCTCAGTTTATGTATCTGTTTGCCTTGATAAACATAAGCTAGTAAATATTAGAGACTCAATGTCATGATTACTAAAAACAATTATTGCCATAAGTTCTTTTAAGTCAATTCAACATGTAGCAAAAAGTAATGGCTTTTCAAACTGCCAATGAATGTCATTGAGTATTATGTTGTTTCTTGTCCTTAACAGGTAAGCAAAATCTTGCTAGTGGAAACATAAATATTTTTAATCTACAAAGTTTAAGTCCAACTGTTGGTATGAGTCATGTAAAAATTTACCAACAGAGCTTATCATCAAAGTACAAAGCAATAGTAATTTGAAATTTGAAAATGAATTGATTCAGAAAGACATGTAAAAAGTAACATGAATTTCCTAGGACTTTATCCAAATTACTTAGCAGATCTCAGCAGG
>JALLOT010002487.1:0-12704 GCA_036939595.1 Thalassiosira livingstoniorum | reverse complement strand
TAGATGGGTGCAAGGGTGTGTGTGTTGTTGTGTTGTTCCGGGATGCGGATCTGCCGGGTCGTCGGCAAAGGTGAATGAACGCCATCGTCAGCTCGGCGTCGGCTTGTTGGATTTGTGCACCTTAATGTGAGGTAATGGGTGCATCTGGCGATCAAGCGTCGCCAAAGCAACACACCTGAGTGTGTATATTTTGTGCTAATTCATTGGTTTTGACCTGGTTATTGGCGCAACATTGAGCATTAACGTGCACAAAATGCAGTGTCGGTGGCAATGGAGCACCAAATTAATTGAAACGTAGATTTGAAAATTCAAAGATTTTCTATCGCTGGAAGCGCAAAAACTCTTGAAAGACAAATGATTCCAGATTCTGCCGATTCTGAGTCCCACGAGCGCCCAAGACAAAGCTAGAATTTTTTTTGTGGGACACCCCCTAATGATAGCAAGGAGTTTGTTGTTCTGAGCTCATTGTTGCATTCCCCCTGGCTTACGGGTTGGTGGTGGGATCACTTGCCCAATTGCGCAAGTGTACTGATGCTGAAGTACTGCATTGTCTGATGTGGGCTTGTTTGTGCCGCCAGATTCTGCTGGTTGGTCTTGAGCTTGAGTAGCCCTCATAACCCGGGCGTCAGGTTGTGCTCATCATGAGCATGGTGCCCTCCTTGTGGAGGGACTTCATTGGAGGGCCGGCGTCTGTTTTGGTGGTGATAACTCGTGACATGGCAATTGTGCCAATGCCGTTGCAAGTGGAGAGCCAGTTGGTTGGTGCTGGTATTGCCTTTTATGGTGCAGCCTGGGTTGGGAATGCAGTGGGGGGGAGAACCTGGCTCCCTATGAAGTAGCCCTTGACCCCGGGTGTCAGGGGAAGAATCAGTGATGTCTGCTGAAGAGCTTGCAGCTAATGCCATAATATCTATGCTAGCTATCAGTAAACATGTAAGTTGGTGCTTAAACTCATGACATCACTAGATTTATGAGCACTAGGCTCATGCTAATACTTCTACAGCTACAGGCAAACTTGTAACAACAAACCTACAACGGACATACGAGGTGATTTTTGTGGAGCTAGAGAGACTGCAGGGGGATCAACAAAATCCTTTCTATGGAGATCAATATTGCAACCCTACACACTCTCTCTACATTCAACAACAATTAGGCCTACAGCTGACCATGTTGCTGATCCTGTGTGTAGTATGAGCAAAAATTTTCAGTACTTTTTTCAATGGATTGTATGTACAATCACTTACAATATTTTAATAAAATTATTTTGTGCTTCTAAAGTTAATACAATAACTAATTCCTTATTACTCTAATTGTGCAAACCATAAATGAAAGTTGATGATATGATTCAAATTTGAATGTTTTTCTAAAATTGGACATTTAAAATCATTAAATGAAATAAGCCATCTTGAAATATTTAAACTTTAATTGGAAGCACTATATCCGTTCAACCATCTACTTATTTTTGTTGTTGGGTACTCATTACTGTGGATAAGATTTTTTGAATTTGTAGGGTATCATTTTCCAATTTGTACATACAAAGGATTTGGATAATTCTACAGGCTACAATACAAACAAACAAGGGTATGGTCAGCTGTAGCTCTTACTCTAGCAATGTCAAAGCACCTACAGAACTCAAAAACAGGAGCCAAACCAAAGCACAACAAAATATATAGCACATAATGTAGGTCTTTCTTAGCTGTTCACATAAACACACCCCCTGGCATGTCCCAAAATTCCACTGAGAGCTCATACACTTATTCTAGTAGCTCCTCATCTTTCCCTAGTTGAGTAGATAAAATTTCATAGAAAGAGGTACACAATTTAAGTACAAAACCCATAATATGTCAAAGTTTGTCATTGGTCTCTGAATAAAAAAACATAAAATAAATAGGAAACTGTTTTGGAAATTTTCTGGATTTCCCTACTTGTCTGGGCAATGACTGCTTTTGCAATAGTTTAGTTGTTAAGAAAGTAGGGGTCTGTTTTAGCTTTTTATATTCAATAAGCATTGTAGTTAATAAGAACTTTTGAAATATAAAAGGAGAGAATATGAGTACCCCATATCTACATCTGTATTTGAGCCATGTTTTCACAAAATGTACAATATGGGATTTTTGAGTACTAGGTAGTGACATATGGGTTATTTGGTATAAAAAAATACGTAATTTTATGATCTTTTCAATTTTGCAATAAAAGCCAGTGACTGGGTAAATGGCAAGGAGTAATACATTAAAATATTCTATTGCTTAATGATAAGATGGCACAGCATCATCACTGAAATTTAAATGCTCGTGGATGAACTGCTAGAGCTTTTTGATGACCAACCACCTCTACTATGATACCTTTGAGATGAAGAAGTGATGTTTTACTCTCATGAAGTTGAACCGTGCAACCTCCATGAAGGAATTAGTATTTTCATAAAATTTAAACTGTTTCATTGTCCTTCTGCCATCTTTAGATTCATTTAAATAGAAGAATTAGTACTTTTAATAAGTTTTACTATCCTGTCATCTTTTTGTCATTTCATTGTCAAATAAACTTAAAAGAATATGTATGCCTGTAAGATTGTACTGTCCTATTACCATCCTTTTGTCATCTTATGGTTCTTTTTCATGAAGAAAATAGTATTGACAAAGATATCTTACTAATCTCAAGGTCAATGATGTCTTCAAACCTCATTAGAAATAATAGCTAAAAACATTCTACGCCCTTTTCCCTTTCTGAACAAGTCATACATTTTGGTGAAAAAATGGCTCATTTCTAGCATAAATTCATTATGGTGGCCCCATATATTCTATTCCTAAGTAGAGATCCATGCATGTAGCTTTTGATCTTGGTCTCTGATATTAGATAAAGAATCCAAATTAATTATGCTGGCATTACAACATTTTCTTGATGGCATTATATCTTGTTGTGATCACCATCTCAATTGGGAGCTGAAGACAGACACAATGTGAGGAGAGTAAATTCACCTGGGTGATTTTTGACAAATAAGAATCAACCAGAACACTGATTGAGTACTGGCTGTCAAAAATCACTCGAGCCAAAAGCTCATAATTCGTGTGATTGGCGAGCCACTCTTACAAGAAAGGCCATCATCACGTCTAGATGGCGTTGACGATGGCAGTGAGAGTTAAAAATTTTTAATCCTTTCTTTTCGAGTGCCTAGCAAGAATAGGTGGTGGTAGTTGTTGCTACCTCCGGCCAGCACGTATTCCTTTCCACATCATCATGGTAGAGAAGTCTAAAAAGTCAGTCGATTCCTCCATGAGGACGGCCGAAGAAGATGGAGATGGCTCCACTTTCACCGGATCTTCGATGCGGCGCCAGTTTTGGTACAGCTTCGCCCGGGGTCAAGGCAACATGGCTCAAGAGGCCTTGCGCACTATTGCCGTCGACCCGTTGGAAACTAGCTTCCCATTCGACGACGGCGCCATCTCTGCCCTGGGTTCCTCGCCAGGTGCGTACTCTGCAGTTTATCCTGATACGCCAAAATCAACTGTTGACGCTTGGAACCAAGAGAAGGAGACTCATTTAATTTTGATGAGTGCAAAGAAGCATTGCCGAGGGCGAGTGGGGCAAGGACGTCACCAGGACTTTGTGGCTTGCTCGACCATCAAAGGTGACTGCACGATCTCCAACCACAAAGACAAGAGCTTGGATAGAATGTCATTCTCGGATGAAGCTTGGTGCATCAAAGTGCCTGGTGGTGGAAAATTGGTCAGAATGTTCGCGGCGGTGTATCTCTCGAGAGCAGCCATTCCGGAGGAGATGCAGAAGGCGGGGAGGGAGGAATTACTTATGGGATTCGTCGCCTGGCCTCGAGTTTGGCGGTACATGCTCACTTCTCCCCCGGATCCCAGCACCTTGTTGCTCTGGTACAAGGAGGGCGGGTCTCGCAACACAGCTAATGCGTTGAGAAGCCCAGCTATAATCTACGAAAACGAGGCTCTTCCTTCTGACAATTTAGAGGGAATGGAGATCGGTTCTAGACAAACTCGTCGATTTTTGTTTCAAGACTTTGACGAGGAGTGGCCCAGTGGAGGGGGAGCTGAATCGGTGGGAGAGGAGTCGGAGAAAACCAACCATTCGGCTCAGATCCGTCAGTTGAGGGATCAGGTTGACCAATTAAAGAAGGACAACAAAAGCCTAGATCAAGCCCTCGCTCAACAGTTCAGGAGCTTTAAGCAGCAGATGAAGGAGTTGGAGAACCGCCTCGAGACACGGGTAATTGAATTGGAGACCGATTTGGAGGCGGCCAAATTATTCTCTCCCTCAGCATCTGACGGCGTGCGAGGTTTGTCGGAGTCTGAGAAAAGGCATATGGTAGCTGATGTTTTGGACAGCATGGCGGCCGGCAAGACACCCATCCCCCGTGAATTTGTTGCCTCGGTAGCTAGGGCTGTGGGTGAGGACTCCGATCGTCAGTTCGAAGCGTCGGAAGCTATTGATTCTTTGACACAGCAATTCGAGGACAGGATCAGCACCATTGAACGCGATTTTGTGCATCCAGATGGCATAATTCTGCGCATGAAAGACACCATCGATAAAATGGAATCGAGAAGAGCCGCTACTTCGGTCGAGATCGGCGGATACGTTTTCAAAGACCCTGATGGAGTTCAGGCGTGGGTATCTACCGTGGGAGAAGAAGTTCTTGACAAATTTTGTGTGGATTTTGTCAGTCTTCTCAATCTGAGTCAAGATCCCTTCACTGGGATCAACGTGGGGATGCAAGCCTACGCAGGTGCGCTCAAGGCCTGCTTTCGAGACCTTGATGAAGGAAGGCTCATTCTGTCCTATGATGTCACTTTTCCGGAGACTATTATAGCCGCCACCAAAGCTGCAGAAGGTGCAACTCATGGAGGTTATTATTGGGCCTCGGGTTTTAAGACGGCAAAGCTCTTTGAGGGGGATTTTCGGAACGGGACGTTGCCCCGCCTCATGAAGGGCATTGAGCGACTTTGTACTCTCATTCAGAAGGCTATCGACCAGAAATTTCCAGCTCTTCGTCATCCGAAACACAATGCCATTTTGTCGGATCAGTTGAGGCGTTCGGTCCATCAAGTTGTGCAGTTTCTTAACAGTTTGACCCCACTGTACAAGACCCTCAAAGGTGGGGGATTGAGCGACAAAGAAGCCTGGGATCGGGTCTTCGTCTACGCCAAGATGCTCTTCGAAGAGATACGGGCCAAGCGCGAGGTGTCGGCGATAAAGAACACTGCCAATAGAATCTGGGGCAGCTTTTCTACTACTATTCTTCTGGACGAATACGTTCACCACGAATTTGTCCAGCACCCCAAGGTCTCTTCCATCTTGGCACTCACCTCCATGGAGCGTGAGGGGCAGGCCTTGACTGAAGTCAACACGGCCTTGGCAGCCAAAGAACAAGCTATTCGCAGCCAAGGGAATCGGATCACTAGGTTGGAAACTGACCTCAAAAACTTAAGAGACCGAAACCCAGCACTGCACTGAGGGGGTTGACGGGACAGGTTGGTGGGAGTCGAGGGGGCTGATGATGGATCAACCTGTGATGATTGTGAAGATTTGAATATTCGTTTTGAGGGGCCGGTGGAGCTGTCGCATGGGGAACTTACACGCATTAATACCGTCGCGCGGCTCAACCGGGGGGGACGGAACAAAGTTAGGCTGAGGGTAGCTGGCCCAGCTTCGTTGGGTTGGCTTGAGGTCGGAGTGCTGTGGGGGGCTACGGTGGACTGCTATGTTTCTGATTGCAGTCAAGTTAATGGCTTAGTGAATGTGTTATACCCAAGCACTACCATTGTTTCACTTGAGTCAGCCATAGCCATGCCTCCCCATACTACGACTTATTCGGGCATTTTAGCAGCAACACTTACTACTCATAAACAGGCCCAGGATTTCAAGCTACTGTATAAGAAGTGGGCTCCTTCAGCTACATTACTTTCCTTCCCCAGCTCTTTCTCCAGAGCTGAGATCTTACACTATTTACCTACCTTATTGCCCTCCCATCGAAAGACCATGCTGAAGCCAAGGCATGCGAATTTGGGTGGGGTAACCAGAACTTGTTGGAGTATCGTTTTCATTCGCCATTGTGACGTCGATGTCTCCTTGCACCCGGTAATGACAACTTTAAATTATAGCCGAAATCTCCAAACCGCATTGGATGACACCAGGCCAAGAGATGGGCGAAAAATACTGTTCAACCCCAGTGGTGCAGGTGACAACGTTCTTGGCGAAGTAATTTATTCACGGCAACGATCTCCACTCTATGACTCAGGCTCTTTTGCTCCAGACTTGTCTATCCTCCGGGGAAAGGATCTTTATTTTTGGGTGCGTGCAAGGAGTGTCTGGTCAAGGGAGCCTGTCACTAGACAAGTAACTATTTGGGAGTTATTTTCTTGCTGGGATTACGAATCAAAGTTGTTGCAACATCTCCTAACCGCCTCCCAAATTAAAGGATTGCTTCATGCTCGCCTTCAGGCCCCACCAGGCCTGATTCTTCGCAACTTTCTCCAGCATTTGATGGAAGCCTTTAGTCCGGCTCCAACTCCACAACATGGTACTGCTTTTGACGTTTTCCTTGCTAGTTCCAAGCTATGCTCGACAGGTCAAGAACCACAGATTGAAGGAGCTGCAGTAAGGAGAGTTAAGGCTGCATTGGCAGATAACGCCCCAGTTGACTACGATATATGGGCTTTGCCCGATGAAACAGAGTCACAGTGCGCAGCCCGACACATTCTTCGGCGGTTGGCCGTGAAATGGTGGTCTGCAAACCTAGCCCGAGAAGCTTGGGATTAGTGGCAGTGCAATGGGCGTCTTCGTGTTGATGAGTTGGCTATAAGAGATTGTCTAAAGCGTGCCGAAGCCGCCACTTATTGGGAATGGCATCGGGGAGCTCGCTTCTTCTTTTGGCGTTTTCCGGACGAATGGCGTGATGATTTTCGAGATGGCATTCGGCTGTGGCGTACAGGCGAGCCTCCAAAAGGCTTTGCTTTCAATTCCCCAACCACTGATCGTGATCAGGAGTTAAGTATTCGCTGCAAGATCTTCAAGCTCCGATTTCGTGGCTACCTAGAACCAGGTTTTGTGTCTTTGGTTATCCCTCGTTTCCCTGTTGACAAAGCAGGGGATATTCGGGGGGTGTGGGACTGCAGAAAGAACGGTATCAACAACGTACTTTGGGCACCTCCTTTCATCTTGCCTGATATTGAAGATGCTCTTGACATGGTTTTCCGTTGGCTTCCTTGTCCGGTGATGGAATATATTAGAGGCACTCGTGACGGCACTTTCACCCTTCCTCCGTTCACTGGTTCGTGGATTGGCACTTACCAGGGAGATGTGGACATGGGAGAAATGTTCCAGGGCCACCGTATGCATGTTTCCGACCGTCATTTTATGGGAGTTCGTTACATTCACACTGCTGCACCTCCAGCATATGAACGCCATGAGCTCCTCCGGTACAATTGTTTGCCATTCGGAGCCCGGCCGTCTCCTTACATTGCCTACCAACCAAGGCCAACTCTGTTTACTGGAGCTTACGGCGCGGGATCGGCATGATACAAGCAATGCCTTTCATTGGGAAGATGTTCACTTGAATCTTCCCACGTCTCCTTACTATGATCCTTCTTTACCTCGAGTGTTGCTAGTACGTCTTGATGGAGAGGCAGCGCCCCGTAGAGCCTGCTTCATGGACGATGTTCATGTAGCCGACAGGGGTTTAGCCCAAACAAAGGCTGCCATCAATCAAATGCGTGCGGACATCAGTTATTACGGTGGGCAGGAATCACTCCGCAAATTTAGGGAGCTTTCCCTCAACCCAGATGCTTGGATTGGATTTCTGATTCACTGCAGCTGAGAGCATCCTGTCAAAGTCATCACTCAAGCCAAATGGGAGAAGTTTCGATCCAGTCTACTTTGGGTTCAAGCCACTGCCAAGTCTTCGGATACGATTGATACTGCTGGTCTTCGACAACTAGCGGGCCTAGGCATACATGTCACTTCGGTCTACACTTTCGCTCGCTCATATTTGCAAGGATTTTTCAATGCCATCGAGGCCTTTCGTGGTAATAGAGACGTTGACGGCTGGAGGTTACTGGACGCGCAAATGGGAGCCAGTCAGCAAGAGGACGAGTCTGTTTTGCTTCCGGGAGAATATCCGGCTCTCACCACCATTACTGGGGAGCTAAAACTCCATGTTGACTCTCTCCTCCAATTCTTTGGAGCAGATCAGCCAGCCCAGGCTCCTCTTCAACCTGCAGATGCTTCCCAGATCCGTTATGCTATTATGGATGCCTCGGCTGAAGGGTTTGGCGCTGGTATTCAGGCTGGCAGCAGTATGTTGGGACGGCATGGGCTTTGGACTCCAGAATTTGGTCAGAAAAGTTCTAACCTACGGGAGGCACAAAATGCAGTAAATTTTCTTTTGGATCAAATCCGTCAAGGTCTTCACGACGGATGCGAACTTTGGGCGTTCACAGACAACGCCGTGTGGTCAAGTGTACACCACAAGGGGATGAGCTCAGCCAGGCACCTCTACGATTTGGTTTTGGCACTGAAGCTCGAAGCCCATGCTCATAACGTCTTCTTACATGTGGTTCACATTTCAGGTGAACGTATGATTGCAGCTGGGATGGATGGATGGTCTCGGGGTGTGCATGATGCGGGAATTTCTCTAGGTTTTGACCTTTGTCAATTCCTCCCCCTGGATATCTCAGCCTTGGGTTTCTCTGGCAATGGCATTCTCTCTTGGGTTTGTGCATGGACAAAATTGCCTGATCTTCATGCTCTCTCACCTTCGGGTTGGTTTGACGGCGGGCATCGTCAGGGAACCCATTTATGGGCTCCTCCTCCGGCGGCAGCAAAATTTGTTTTGAAACAGCTTGCTTACGCTCGTGTCAAACGGCCTCATGATCAGACTCATATTGTTGTTATACCTCGTCTAATGTATCAAGAGGAGTGGCGAGGCCGATTTGAAAAAGAGATGGATGTGTGGTTTGTGTTGCACCCCGGTTCGATATGGCCTCACTCTGCCTTCGAACCGTTAATGGTTGGTCTTTCATTCCCGTTGCGCAGGTCTACTTCGCCGCCTTGGCTCGTCCGCCAACTCCATGAGGAAGTGGTGGGAGTTGGACGTGCCCTGTCAGAAGTGTCACGCCACTGTCACATACAATGTGGGGATTATTTGCGCCAATTATGGCATAACCCGTGGGCGGTTTGCTCCTTGCAAGAGCGCTTGGTGTGCGAAGTGCTTCGTCCCTCACGATCTTGATGTGTCTGAAGTCAAAGTTCCATTGGATTTCTACGGTGCTAGCTTGGCGGAGATCGAAGATGAAGTACGTTTTCGGGAAGCAAGACCTGGTGACCATTTGTGCACCATCTTCCAGTGCCCCAACTGCCACAGCCAAAACATCCGTGGGCGTGATCTGACTGCGGGCATTGAGGATGAAGCATTCGCCTGCCTTGTTATTCGAGCCACTCTCGACGCTTTTTGGTCCCATTCCTCCAAAACAGTCTCGGGGCACCTGTCCGAAGTACGCTTCATGCTTTGATACGGGCGGGCGTTGGAGTTCGACCCTTTTCCTCCGCTGGGGCCTTTTCCGCTGGGAGAACATCATGGTATGATGCAGGCCATTCTCTTCGTCATGCGTTCCATGGAAAAGGGGCGGAAGCAGGAGACTGTACAATATGGCACAGCCCGTCAGGTTCACGCCACGTCTACGGTCTTGTGGAACGCCTCTCCTTGGTCGGGGAGTGATATCACCCTTTCCAGCTCTTCGGTAAAAGGGCGCTACATTGCCACTGCCTGCCCTAGCGAGGGATCTTGGTACCAGATGTTTAACCAAGGAATCTGTGCAAGGATGGGCGATATAGTGGATCAGGATCAAGCTTACACCATTGATATTGTTCATGAGTTGTTGAGGATGTATGAGCAAGAGTGGGCTCAGTTCGGTTATGATATTCCCTTGAACACGATGTGTTCAGTGATGTTTCTATTAGTTACTTGTCTGGGTGGAATGAGGGGGTTTGAAGCTGTGTGGACGGATCTAGGGGCTCTTCGGTACGACGTGGCATACTGTGAGGACTTGGAAGATTACACGGCCGTGGCGTGGCCGATTGTGGGACGCTTCAAGGGAGAACGCGGTCAAGCCGGGTGTCACATGATACCTATTGCAGGCACCACCAGAAGCGGAATACAGATGTTCAAGTGGACCCAACGTTTCATCGGGCGACTCTCCCTTGAAGGATACACTGATGGCTGGGCATTTAGAAAAGAGGATGGTATCACGAGAGCAATAGCAGCTGACTACAAGGATAATATCTTCGACAAGCTCAAACAGATTCAAAAAGATACCAACCTTATTGATGCCAAATGTGATGTTGATCGTGATTTTGGCGTCCAGAGATCAGGACGTAAATTCTTCGCGACGGAAGCCCTTAACCAAGGCATCTCCGAATCTGACATCAATTTTCAATGCTGCTGGCAAACTGACCGCGCCAAAGGAGAAAGGACTGTGCATAGGAGTATGGTCCACACGCATGCCAAAGTTCGGAACATGAAAGCAGTATTGATCCGCCCATCGCAGGTGTTTTAAGGAAGCCAGTCTGTCTTGTATCGGCTCCACACAAGCGAGACTGGCTTCGTGGATTGGATTTGTGAATGAATCAAGAAGTTTGTGGACTGGTGCCTGCCTACTTTCTGTGTAGACACTGTCCTGCGTTTGGAGGCAGGCTTTATTCGGAGGCATCTGTTGCCTTGCCTTTGGCTAGTCGATGTCCATCCGACTGGTTATAATTAGGCTTTGCCGAACTAGGCTTGGTTCCAGGCGGTCCATCCGAGTGAATCTAACTCACTCTGTTTTTGGACATAGGGTAGTGGAGATGGGACCCCCTGACACACATTTTCTAATTTATTCGTATCAGCTCATAAATTATTAGGTGTCATTTTCTCTCCAAATCATTTTGTCTTATGTTAGCTCCCATGGAATATCTATGGAAGCTCAAACATCACTTTCTGTTGTATCAAGACAAAAGGGGGTCCAAGTTCACCAGAATGGTACCCTAAACATTGGTAAAAACAAACCAGTCTGTGAAAATGAACTGGGTAATTTTTCACTGGATTGAAAACAAACCTGGTAAAATATTGAAAAATAAACTGGGTTCTTTAATGCGTCCCATCTGACTTTTGTCCGGGATTTTGTTGTCAGTCAGTGTTGTTTTTATGGAGTGTACCTAAAGTGCAATATCAGTAACTCAAGGATGCATTTGAATCCAATCACATTGACTGGATTCAACCATTTCTTCTAGTATCTTTTAAGGCTTCTTAGCCATGTCATTTCTTTCTGGAATTTTTGGTAGATTGTTGTATGTGTGTACAATGCATAGTGAAAGTGCGCCAAAAATCTGTTGGGCATTTCTGGAAGCGCACCCTTTGTTGTGATTGACATCGGCCATTTTTTGAAAATTTTCTCATTATCAATCTTCATTTTCTTGGCCATCAAGGTCTCATCATTTTTTCTGATCATCAAAAAGTGGTCAAAAATCATTCTCATTTCTACTTTACATTCTGCGTTGAAAGCTGCCAACTTGAACTCCTACAATGACCCCATTGTCTGCCTCAACAGCCCATTGTATGGGAAAGAAGAAAAAGAAGCCCCACCACCCTCCTGCTCTACACCTTGGACAAGATTCCAATGGCCATGCTCTCATGAAGAGCATTTACATGAGTGATTACATGACTTCTGTGATAAAAAACCCTGTGAACAAGCAGCACGTAACTGATCTAGTCATAGTGCATCAAGAGATTGTTGAACAAGGCGGCTCAAAAATTCCAGCTGTTTTTTGGACATCCCCCACATTCCCAGAACACAAAGTTTGGATCTCACAGAAGAGATTTTGCTTGAGCAAGGAAGGACCGTCTGAGCTCATCCTTCCTGAGCTTGCTCTTGCTACCCACTCCTCCCCAAAAAAACAAAAAATGCAACTCCCAACAATGGTGAAAATGGAGCCATCCATCCCAATCCTCCTGGAGATGAAATTGAACCCTCTGTCTTCAACTTGTCCAACCACACCAAGAACATAGCTATCGTAAGGGCACAGGGCCTTGCATCAGACAACAACAATTGACCTGATTCCAATAACATTCCACAGCCCAACAAATAAGCCAAGTCCATCCAAGAATACCCATGACACATCAGCTCATAAACTGATTTTTTTACTCTTGCGATAATTTTTATACTTCTATTTGCACTGGCTCTTGTCACTTGTCAAGATTTGCAAGGCAAAAAAAGATTTTGTGTTGCAGCAGTTGCTTGGGTATGATCTGGAATACCACATACATAAGAGGAAAATTTGTACCAACTCCTGCATGGAAAAAAGAATCTTGAATGAGGAAGGAGCCGTATTCTTACAGCATCCTGTTCATTCCAGTCCATCAGCCTCAATCGAACCCACAACCTTGGGCAAGTGTGCTGACAAGATGCAACCGTGGTGCCAACTGCACTATACTGGTTCTGCTGGTTCTAAGTAATTGTACTAACTATCAATCACATCAAAACTACCATTGCCACTCCAAACTGAGTTGGTGAGACATTTCAATAATTTTTTAATGAGCAACACTTTCTCCATCATCATCATAGATAGTACCATTGGAAAGAGAGGAAAAAATAGATTTTTTACGTATGGTCCACCAATTCAACCTTTTCAGTAGTCGGAGTCAAGGGTGATTG
>JALLOT010002486.1:0-12695 GCA_036939595.1 Thalassiosira livingstoniorum | reverse complement strand
TTATCAAGGGAAGCGGAAAGTGGTAATAATAGTAGCATGGTGGTACCAGTGACATAAATATTGTCCCTAGAGGTACCTTTGTGGGGCTCTCTAGGCCAGAAAATTTCTGACAAGTCAATTTAGCCTATCAGTTAAGCCCCTAGTGGACCAGAACATGGTTTTTTGAAAAATTTTCTAAACACCTGCCAGTTTTAGAATTCCGGAATTAATCTTTTTAAAAAGAAAAATCAACAGCCAGTATTCTATAAAATGATTTATTTTGAAATTCTCTAAACCTTTCATTAGTTACTGTTACAGTAATTACCCAAAGGAAATCAAAATCTTGGTTCAACAATTTTTATAAGGCAAAAGCTGAAAAAATACCTATTGTTTTTTCATGAAATACAAAACTGAAAAAAACACATAATCAAAAATAAAACCAGAAATGATCTAATAGTTTACTGCATGAAACATAATCCATGGATTCTTGATCCAATTGTTGTGTAAATTAGTGTCCATACCCCATAGAAATCCTGGGTAAATATTTTTTTATTTCAAAAACAGAAAGCATATTACCTAATGTTTTCACCACAAGAACCTAAAAAATGTAAAATTAAAAAAGCTATGTAGAATTGATCTACCACTGCATGATATTTATTTTGTGGATTGTTGTTTTTGAGAAGTTAGTAATCATTGTAATTGAACACCTTGGAATAATATTTTTGTTTGGCAAAAACTAAAAAAAGACTACCCATTATTCTTGCATGCAAAACTGAATAAATCAGAATCAAAATAATGTGAGAATCAACCTGATACTGAGTGATATAATTTTTGGGTTCTTGCATGTGTTGCTGCATCAATTAGTACCCATGGGCAATTTAAAACATGGTTCGGTATTTTTTTTTTCATAGAAAAGGCTGAAAAACTAATGTTTTTAACATGAAAAACTCAAAAATTAAAAATTAAAGATGACACTATCAGAATAGTAGAAGAAAAATTTACCAGTTCCTACAACTTTATGTGTGAAGATTAAGCAAAATAGACAGATCAAGAGCCAACAAGATACATTTCACTGCCAACAAACATAACAGCATAAAAGCACAAGCTGTTTGTTGCTGAAAATGACAATGAACATGATAGACATTAATCTCCCTCTAATGAACACTTCCATTAAATATTTCTCAGTCTACAAAAAAATAATTCAATTTAATTATGAATAAAATCAAAGATTTAAAATGGCAATATCTAGTTGGATTATCTAATATTTTTTTGACAAATCATCTTTAGGGCATACAATGGCAATAAGAAATGCAAGTTCAGAATTTTTTGGACTTGGATGCATCCACAAGGGTAACAGCTGTTGTCTTCTGTTACAACTAAGTCTAGGGGGCTAGCAATGCTAGTATGAGCATTGTGGAAGCTAGACCGATGCTAATTTATGATCAGGTTGCTGATTTCAATGTAGTTGGTACTTGATTTTTACACTGATATCTCTTTGTTATATGACTCATCAACCACAATCAGTTACTGAGGTATATCAAATACAAATATGTTGAGGGTCAGATAACAGACCAATAGTGACACTGCTCTATGCCATTGGCAGAAATCCTGTGGAATGAAAGGTTGGTCATTAATTATTTCTATGGAATGAGAGACTTTTAAGTAGGGATTTAGCCTGGATTTAGCTCTGATTTAATATAGGGCAGATAGAGGGTAGATACAGATTTTTTATTATGGTTCATAAAAAAATCTACTGGACCAATTGATCAGCATAAACCAGACATAATAATGGTAAGTAGAAGCTAGCTAGATCATGCATTCATAGTGTGTATCAGGATTGTTTTTGCTTTTTATCAGGGTTTTCAAAAGTTTTTTTGAAATTTTTGGCAGTTTTTTAAGGGTTTTTTTAAGTTTTTTGGCAGGTTTTTTGACAGGTTTTTCTACATATTTTTTTGGCAAGGTTTTAAAGTCTGCCAAAAAGTCTGCCAAAAAGTCTGTCAAAAACCTGTCACAGAAGAAATTTATTCATTGAAAATGATCTTATTGATTTCATTTTTTTGTTTATTTTTAGCAAAGTTCATTTTTGTTAGATATTACTTATTTTTTCTGGTCATTCAGTGTTTGTGTGTCATCACAAGCTATGCCAATGTCAAGAATATTATTGATGTTACACTCATGTCCTCTGGTGCATCATAGTAATTTTTGTAAAAGTGAGTGGAAGAAACAGTATTTTTGGCGAATTCTATTTATTCCAATCTAGTGTCAATCATGTTTGTTCCTGGTCAAATCACTGCCAAATTATGAGAATTTTTATGGAGTTTTAGGCAGTTTTAGGTCATCTCATTTTCTTTTCCATCATGTCGTAGTAGTAGCTAGTATAGTACGGTACCACCGATTACAATCACGGACAACATCGATACCTGTGGCTCTAGAGATTTTCATTCACTTCAATTCCCTTTGTGACTATTATTATTTACTCTTTTGTGTTCGGTACCATATGGTCCACATGAGGGAGTTGCATTCATTTTGGGGTCTTCGCGAATTTTTTGAGCAGGTATGGACGGAATGAGTTTGAACATACTATCATGTTGTCTTTTATGTACTACTCTTGGTACTACGTATTATCTGATCTTTCAGTTCTTGTTGCTAAATCTTGATGCGTTCTTAGACTGTTTCAATTGTGATTTACCTAGTAGCCGGGGGATCAGATCCACAATAGTTCTTATCGTGATCGAATCACAATGCAAAACCAGTCTCTTGGCACATCATATCATAGTCCATGTAGTGAATTCTTGATTTCTTGACTGGAACTATCTAAAGGCAACAGATGAAAAGGCGCAAGTCGTAAGTAGATGTGGCTGCAACGTATAGGANTGTGCTCTTCCGATCTGCAACGTATAGGAAATGCCACTCCAAGGAAAAAGATAATCACATTTCACAAGATTATCACTTTTGTTGTAGACATCTCAACTTGCGACACTGAGTTAGTAAAAGATCGCATTTTGGTCTCTTCTCGCCTGAGCTCATGCAACTCACAATTTGAAGTTGTGCTTGACTCATAACTTTTACAAACAAAAAGAAAAAACACAAACCAAGCAGCACATGATCATAAATTTTCACTAACTGTGCAAACAAAACCAATTGAAAAAAGAAACATGAACAATACAATGATAGTAGATTTTCCGGATGTGGATAAAATCCTGAGCAAATCCACGAAGGTTCCAGCAACAAAGAAAAGGGTCCGATTGTCTCCCAATTCTTTGCTTTATGTTTGGGAAGATGGCTCCAACGAAGATGGTGAAAGAGCATTACTTTCGTACAACAAATATGACTTCGAAATATTTACCCGTGCGAGAAATGCTGATGCCGCGAGAACAAGGCGTCAAAATGACGTTGTCTGCTTAGAATTGGTAAGCATCGCCGGCGATTCCAGCATTTCTACTGATGAATCATTCACAGCAAGAGGCATCGAACATCTACTCCACAGACCGACATTGGTACGTATCGCCCAGGCAAAGACAAACGTTCGAGCAGCGGTGATGGAAGAACAAGCGCGCCAGAAAGCTGCTGGCATCTATGATCCGATTGCGTTGCGAAAAGCATCAAGGACGCACTCAACATGGGCACGTCGCAGGGCTGTGATCTTGGCTGGTGGGAAAGTTCGATCTAATCGGGTGGCAACAACGACCCCTGCTGCTTGAGATTAGGAGTGGGTTTTGCTTTAAGAAAATTGACCTCTGTTGTAGTTTTAGGTTTGCCTGTGGGGACGAGTGCATTTTGATACAGTTTTGATCGGTTTGGTGTATGTCGGAGTTTTATTATTGTACACTAGCTTTGAAATATCTTCAAAATACAAATACTCCTAATAAACAGAAGTTATTCAATTAAAATACATTGTTTCCAAAATTTGATTGATCAGAGCAATCATTCGTCGGCGCACGTTACCTAAGCACACCACCTCCACATGCTGCTATAAAATGGACCAAAGAGAACTAGTTTCACAATAGGCATCACATGAATAGATAAAGGAGGCAAGCTTTTTGCTGTGGCGGAGAAGAAGTGTAAGTATCAACAGCACAGTTGCTGCGCATGTTTTTTGTTGTGAATCTGAACTGCCAAAGTCTTGATCATCTTTTTTGATTGAATGCAATCATCGATAGTATTGGTCCTTGTAGAAAATTTCTATGGAAGAGAACTTTGTCTACATCACTTGGATATTGAAATCGTTTGCGTTCTCTCACTTCTTAGCTGGCACTATTCACAACTGTCGCGTGTTGTAGTATTTCCGATTCTTGCCTGGGTTTTCTGCCACGAGTCCTCCTTTCTGTTCGTTCGCCCTATGACCTTGTTTCATCCTTTCCGATTTTTCCTCCTCTCTTGTCATTCTTTCTGCGCTTCCCAGTCTTTCCATTCTTGCCAGATTTGCCAGATTTGCCAGACGAGCCACTCCATTCCGAAAAAACATCATTCCACGTGGGCGGTTCCGAAAATACGCCATTCCATGTTGGTAGTTTTTCTGGGTTTGGATGGAGAGGGCCCGAGGTAGACCACGGAGTTAGGAAGGCAGTTGGTGGCACTGAAGTTGGTAAAAGTGTTGGTGACGCAGTTGTAGATTCCATATCTGCCTTCCATGTCGGAGTCAAAGTAGGCGACATCGTTGGGCTCCATGTAGAATCCATGGCGGAATTCCATGTTGGATTCAGAGTAGGTGACCACGTAGGCGTCCATGTAGATACGCGTTTGATTTGAAAGAAGACGATTGCCGTATCACAGAAAGGAGGACCTCTGTCATCACAAACTTCATATACACAGCTATCCTTTCCGTAGTTAAATCCTGGATTAGGCTTGTAGATGACATACTTGTGATTGGGGCTGATTGAGCATTCCCCATTCGAAGACTTTTGTGAATCTTTGGACCACGTCCATTGATTTGGATCTTTCTTCTTTCTGTTTGGTTTTGGGTACTTTTTGTAATTTTTCTGTTTGTTGTTACCTTTGCCCGAATCGAAGCCGTAGTTGACAATTCTCCTCACATAGAGTGGGAGCACACCTCGGTGTGCGGTGAGGTCATTCTCCAGTACGGGCGCTTCCACTGCAATATCTTCGTCCAAAGTGAAAAAATCGTCATACGCCGTTGGGTATCCATAGCTAGGTGACATTGTTGGTGAAAAAGTAGGCGATAATGTGGGTTCAAGAGTGGGGTTGAATGTGGGTGTCAATGTAGGTAAAAATGTAGGAGACAATGTTGGCGTCAATGTAGGTGACAGTGTAGGAGAGAGTGTGGGCGAATCTGTCAAGTCATTAAGTCCATCTACAACCACGAAGTGCACAGTTGCGGTATCGCAGAAAGGATTCCCCCTATCATCACACACTTCATAGACGCAACTATCCTTGCCGACGAATCCCTTGTCGGGCGTGTAAATTACATATCTCTCATCACGACTGACTTCGCACTTTCCGTGATCAGAATCTTCCTCCCATGCGCTGTCAGGCCACTTCCATTTATTTGGATTTTTCTTATTTGGTCTTCTGTTCTCTTGGTAATTCCATTTGCCAGGATTCTTTTCGTATTTGTTTTTCTTCTTATCGTTCCACTCGTTTTTTGAACCTCCGTTGTGCTTGTTTTTCTTTTTTTCAGCGTTTGCCTCGTCTTGATTTTTGTTCTTCTTATCTTTTTCTAGGTGCCTTCCCTGCCCGCTAATGATTTCATACTTTTTAGGTGAGTCATCATGAGAATAGTCGTCATATACGATTCTTCTGACGTGAAGAGGTAGCACACTATTGTGTGAGGAAACATCATTTTTCAAAACATTGACTTTCACTGTTGTATCTCTTTTCAATATGGCATGGTCGTCGTGGGCTATGGGATAGTCGTGCAAGACTGACGGCCAAGAAGGAACTTGCATATTGTTCTGCCAAGTTGGAATTTTGGTATGGTCCTTCCACGTCGGCAGTGGTGAAGGAGCGTTCCATGTTGGTACATGTGTTGGGGTTACAAAAGCTGCAGTGACCGAAAAGTAAATAGTTGCAGTATCACAATAAGGGGGTCCTCGGTTGTCGCACATTTCGTAGACACAACTATCTTTTCCCCTGAAATTTGGCAAAGGCTTGTAGACAACGCGTTGGCTGTTGAAACCTACTTGACATGTTCCATGATGTGCATAGTTCCCTTGGTGTAGATCTCGATCACGTTCATTATTAGTTTCATCGATTGACAATGAGTGTTTTCCGCTTGGCTCTTCGGCCCCCGTCATCTTGCGTTGAGGACCATCACCACCAATTATTCTCCTCACATAAAGCGGCAGCACACTTGGATGCGGCTCAATGTCATTCTTCAATACATGGACCTCTATCGTTTCGCCCTCCTTCAAAGTTACAAAGTCGTCATTCGCCGTGGGATAACCAATGGAAGTTGGGTATGAGGTCGGATAAAAAGTAGGGAAGTCGGTTGGCTGCAAAGTCGGGCTTGATGTAGGACGTGCCGAAGTTGAAGGAGAAGTTGTCAATGTAGGCAATGTTGAAGGAGACTTCGAGGAAAGTGTTGGAGAAGAGCTCGATGTAGGGCTTTCTGATGTTGAAGGAGATGTAGAGAGTGTCGGAGAGGAGCTTGATGTAGGGGTTTCCGATGTTGAAGGTGACGATGATAGTGAAGGTGAGGTCGAAGGGGAGGTGGAAAGTGTTGGAGAAGTGCTTGATGAAGGGTTTTCCGAAGTTGAAGGAGACGAGGAGAGTGTTGGAGAAGAGGAAGGAGAGAAACTGAATGTTGGAGCAACTGTCAATGTAGGAGACGACGTCAATAACAAAGTTGAATCGAAAGATGCTGGTTTCGAAGGTGAAAGAGTTGTATTGGATGAAGTTGGAGAAACAGGTGAATTTATTAAGCTCGGAGCAATGGACTGCGATGGTTCCTTGTCATCTGAATAAATTGGAAGTGACATTGTTGGAAGTCCTGTTAGTGTCGAGGGCTTAATAGTAGGAGTTTGAAATGTAGGCTCGATAGTAGGGCTTAATGCGTCCATTCCTGGTGAAGGTTGAATCGTTGGATTGATGACGGAATTTTGAGTAGTCGGTTCTTTAGCTGGCTCTTTGGTAGGCTCCTTAGTTGGCCCCTTAATAGGTTCTTTCATAGGACCCTTAATAGGCTCCTTTGTCGGCTCGACTTCAGAAGAAGATTCGTGTGGTGACTTCGTTGAATTATTAACTGGATTTTCGGAAACAACAAGCTTGCCGTCTGTAGGAATTGAAGACGGTTGAGATGTCGACGATGGTGGAATCGTAGAAGATTCCAATGATGATTCTTTACTAAGCAAATTCGTTGGCGATGTAGATGGCGTTGAATCTGGTGTAAGACTTGAGAAATCGGATGTTAACTGAGGAGGCGAATCATCCGTTGCATTGAACACGGATGACGAATTTGAGGGGTTGCTTTGCTGGCTAGTACCGGTATCGTCGACAGATTCGGGAGCATTAGGATCAATAACATTGATTGTAACTGAGCCGATAGACCAACACGATGTATCCCTTGGGAAGCCACTGCCACAGATTACATAACTGCATCTGTCGGTTCCCACAAAATTTGAATCTGGAGTGTAAGTCATTGAATTTCCCTTTTCTTCGAAACGACAAGTTCCATGTTTGGCCTTTTCGATTCCTCCTGCGCTGCAAATGAACTCTGAGAGTTTGCCCGACTTTCCAATATTTTCCTGCGTGACGACGTTGATGGATATGTCATCGTTCTTGAATGTCTCCACGAAATGATCGTTCGCTTTGGGTGGGCTGTTACATTGGGCCTCGACTGTCAGATCAGAGGCAATTACGTGAGTGGCTGCTAGCAGCCAATGCTTTGTTTTCATGGTGAAAGAGGTTTATCTGTGGTGCAAGATGCGAGGAGTCATATGCCAATCGAATTATTCTGATGATACAAACAAAATGGAAAATACTTATTTTTTGTTGCCTTTCTAATAAAACGACAAGCGAAGTCACATTTCTTTGGGGCTGTGGCCTGATAGCTCTTGCTCTGTGGCATGGAGGACCCTGTGGACCGTTTTTTACTAATATCATACTCCTATTATTATTATCTCCCATTTTTGTCCCGGTATCATAATCATAAGTAGGTAGGGCATCGCTGTCCTGCATTTGGATGTGCTGGTAGTACTACTTCTTAAAAGTACATACTCCTAAGTAAGAAGTATTACTCCTAGAATACCTGCGTATGGCGGTGAACAATGTGAAATGTGAAGCAGCACCTACTAGCAGCTAAGTATTGTACTAGAGCAGCACGCAGAGAATCTGGCATAAGGTAATGATGAAGCTTTACGGCTTTGAAAATGTGAGAAAGGAATCGATTGACACATGTAAGGGTGTGGTTTTCGTCAAATAGGATTAGGTACTACTTATGTACGTAAGTATTTTTTATGAATGATTATCTATGAGTTTCGGATGCAATAATTAAAAGAAAGAAAGTAAATAATTTTTTAATAAACATAAGTTGAGGAAATATAAACTCAAATGAATAAGCCATTTCAGATCAAAAACAGATCAAGCGAGAAAGCGTTTCTTAATTTGGTACGCTTTAACACTGCCGATTTGAATCAAAACTTTTTAAAATCTCATTCGTAGCAGGTATTCTACTTAGATACTTACAAGTAATTACTACATACTTACTTACTACTTATGTACCTAAGTACTTAGTAAGTACTTCTATTAATTCAAATCTTAACATTTTAATTTTACTGGAGTTCACAGTAAAACTCCTGGATAAGAATACACAATGTACTCCTGAAATTAGGCAATAACATAATAGTAGTACTTAGAAATAGTCACCCAATTTCATGAATAGTGATTCCTTAGTGCAAGTATTGGGCCAAATCACACAAATAATTTTTGATATTGGAAAGTAGGTACAACCATTAAATCATCAGCAAATGCTGATTTTTAAATTCCTTATTCAGGAAATCAGTCATTTGTGCAGTGATATTTTCAGGATTAAATATCTTTTGAATATAATGAAAACAAATTGTTCTGTAAATTTTTCTCCAAACTAATGTGAGTTTGAACAAAAACTGATGAAACAAGTGAAGTAAAATAGGAAATCAGTCTCAGAGATATTAGCTTTTAGTTTATTCTTTTGATTTGGGTCTAGTGTTATTGAAGACGCTCTTTTGATTTTTTGGATAATAAGTTCCTTGTGAATAGATAACCACACTCCAAAAAGTAAAAAAGTAAAAATAATATTGATTGGGTGTCTTTTGCTGAGGATGAGCAATTGAATTATTTTTACTTGCTATGGATTTCAAGTATGTGCTGCATTACTGCATTACTTACAGGGTATGTATTGTTCTTCTTCTTATTAATTTTCTGCATTAAGATATAGTGATAATAAATAACTTATAATTCTAGGATTTTTTCTATGTACTACATTAAATTAAATTAAACCAAGCATTGATCATTGATGTGTAGAGTTATATTTTTTTCTTGGAAGCAAACTCAATGTGTAAATGATTCTTTCTAACATTTTCTTTTACTGGTGACAAAATAACAACCCAGCTAGATATTGTTAGGCTTGCGTGATCTAGGGAAAATAGTTATCATAACCATACTTGATGTCTTATGATGAGATAATGTCATATATTTTACAAAAATTCAGCATGAACAACTAAATTCAACATCATATATTTTTATTTAAGCCATATCATCAAATTTCATTTATGAAGGTCAACCTGGTAATTCAAGGTTTGTATCTTTTGGTTGAAAGTTGCCAATATCTTGATTATAAGCAAAAAAATACTACAAAAATGATGTCTGCCACCACAACATTGTCTATGAAGGTGAAAATATCCAATAAAACAAATACCAGATTCAGTTGAAGAGGTAAAGGAAAATATAACTTATTTTTGAGAGCAGTTGTTTTAAGAAAAACAAGAGTTGTTGGAGCTGGATCGGAAAGATCCACAACATGATATTTTATGGGAATTATTAAACTATTCTTGCACAAAAGGAAGATGTGCTACAATGCTCATTTGATTAAATCAAACCTAAATTCATAACCTTGCAAGTCCATAAATTTGATAGTTATTCATTTGAGAGGTATACTACAGGTGTAAAATATGTGAAATCCATGAAAACTATTGTCCAAATAGGGTGATGAACAACATATTAAGACAACAGGATTTTTTGTAAATACAATTCTATTTCTTGGCATGTGTCACAATATCATCTATTTTTGTTTCTGTGACATTGATGCATGAGTCACTTATTGTAGATTGTGCTGGTTCAACATAGTCAAAAAATATTCTAATCCATAAAGTAACCAACAACATAGAGTTGGTTTACTTTGATTTTGATAGCTCTCTAGAGTATTTGCAAACTTGTGTTATAATAAGTTCATTATTTCAATCAAATCTCATGTTGTAAGCTGTGCCGCCATTTCCTATCAAATATAAATCTTTAAAATTTCTAAAGCTTAGGTCAACTACATGCACCCTCTGCTCCTATCTTGCTTACACCCTAAATTGCTTACTAGATAAACCATATATGTCCTACAGTCTCACCTCATTAATCAACCCACTAATATACTTCCAAAATACATTTCTGTTGATATATTTCAGATTCACTTCTGGTAATTTCTGTTCTGTTAAAATAGTTTGATTTAATGACTTCTGTTCAACAAATTCTATTGCCAGAAAAACTGGCAAATCCCACCAATTCCTATTAGAGCTTGCATTGAATATGTAACTTGCAGCTGATATGTAGATTGCATTGTTTACTAAAATAGTCACGCAGCTTTGTATTCCATGAAAGTTTATCAAAAAATTGCTGAAGGCAATATTATGGACCACTGGAAAGGAGTTCAAAAGAGTGAGTTTAGGTATGTAACATTTTTCTATTATTTCTCAAAACTATTTTGAATATTAAGCTTCATTTTGCAAAATAAAATATTGGAATACAATAAAATTCTTATGGAAAATAATAACTAGATTACCACATTTGACACACTTAGATCATATATTCCAACACCCTATCTTCCATGGCACTGGTCCTAGTGTTGCATAAGTTTTGATTTTTTATTCAGGATACTAATAGCAAGATTGAAAAAAATGACTTGTTCATTCATTTCAGGAACAAGAAAGTGGTATTTAAACACCAATAATATCACAGAAATGGAGCTCTGATGACAACAAAACTATCAATTGATACACAACAGTAAGAAGAAGACAAGAATTCCTATTCCAAGCAATTCACATTCAAAAATGTATTGGTCTTATTTCCCTAAGGTTGTGCAGAATAAAAGGTCCCAAAATAACCTTGCTGGAAACTTCATGTTTTTGTTGGCAATTTACGTAAAGTAAGCTCTTTTCTCTATACCCCATTCCCCATAATCAATGACCTACTTTCCTTCAATTCTCCAGTCATGGTTCCATTTGTGGACAGGCTCATTGAAAACTTTCCCTCTTTGCTAGTGTTGGCTCTCCAACTTTCTGTGTCTCCTTCATTTTCCATGTCCATGAACTCAGAGTGGATTCATGTATCTTTATTCACTTGGTGATTATACATGGTGTTTAATTTGATTGGCACCTGTTCTCTATAAGTTTGGTACTAGTATATAGATGTAATTCTATTTGAATACTGTTCAAGTAAGGGTAAGGGCTCAAGATATAGACAGCAAGGGCAACAACATTCAGATTGGTTCATCTAGATTTAGATATAAAAGAATAAACTACTTAAGGACTTTCATAAATTTTTGGGTTGTAATGCTTTAATTTTTGACAATCACACTTATAATTTTTCCAAATGAGAACAAAAACTGTAATACTCATTTGAACTATTGAAACTTTCTTAAAGTGCAAGCACTCATAGATCTACCTAATTGGATCAACATATTTGAATAATTAATTTGGTTCATACAATATTTACAAATTAAAAAGTCATTTTGATTCCATTTATGAGATCCACGCCTGTCATCTTTATCTTTTCTTTGAAAATACAAGAAACTAGCAACTTTCAACTTGCATATTATTTATAAAATTGGTTTTACAGAATTCAATTCTTGGTTTCCAATCCATAGTACCAAAATGGGGCCACAAAAAACTCCAAAGTGAGATGTTCCCATGGGAGTTGGAACAAATAAAGACTGACAAGAATATAAGGTAGGATACAAGACCTTTTTCAGGGGGTTCTTGATTTCTTTTTTATACTGATAGAGAAGCTGAATTCCAATCATTTTTGCAAAAGGAACTTGGAGCTTGGTTTGTTTTTGTTTCACTGTTTTGCTGTTTTAGTAGTGGGACAGATTATTTCATTTTGATGTCTGACATTTAAACTGTAGCAATTCAATTGATTTCTATGGTTTATTTGTTTGATTTGTTTCATTGATTTTTATAATTTTTTGTAAAATCTGAAATTTATTCTTTGCAACTTTGCTTTTATGATGCTTTGAGTCAATTAAGGGTGTAAGATTTAGTATCTGTTGGTAACACCTTTGTTGTAGGTTGCTTCAGTGATTTTTGAAACTAGTTTCAGAGACAATTTCAATGAAAGTGTCATTTTTCTGTCAACAACATAATTCCATAATACAAAAAATGATGGCCTCTACAATCAGTTTCTCCTTTAATTATGTTTGATGCACTTTCCTCTCTCTATTATTTTAAGAAGGTTTTGTTGGTGGGTATTGCCTACATCGGAAACCCCTTTACGGTACATTATGGTAATATTTTACG
>JALLOT010002485.1:0-12707 GCA_036939595.1 Thalassiosira livingstoniorum | reverse complement strand
CATGTCATGTCATGTCATGTCATGTCATGACATGACATGACATGACATGACATGACATGACATGACATGTCCATTTCATATCATAAGTTTTTGAGTTACAATCCCAGAAAAAATAAAATAATTGTAATTTAGCATTTTTCATCACTACAAAGTGTCAATATTAATTAATAAGCACCATTCTTATTTTAATGTACATGCCCACAGGTTTTTGTTTTCTTTATTTTTTACTGAGTACATCCTATAATCTCAGGTATCACTAACATGCAAACTGTTATGTGGTGATTGCAGCTAATTTGCAATGGATATATTGTCTATCAATGATAATGATATCTATGACAAGAACATATTATATTGTCATACTTTTGGCAACAAAATAAATTAATGGTTTAAGCTAATTTCAAGTTTTTTAAATTGTTTGAGTCTTTATCAAATTTGAACATGATTTTTGGGCAATAACCAACTCAGTGATGTTATTTTGTAGGAAATTTTTATTTTTGAAAAACTTCATCATGTCCTATCTTGTACTAATACTGAGGAAGCCAGTGATGTCAAAGTCACAGGTTTTTCACTTTGCAACACTGATAAGAAGGGTGGCATGGCTGTTGTCATGTTGCAACAGCTCAGGTGGTAAAATGTATTTGGATGCAGTTTAATTTGGAAGTGATCCTGATCCAGAGTTTTCCTACACACCCTGTCCTCTCAAAACTGTGTGCATGCCCCAAACTCAACACTTTAGAAAGACTCACATATCACTCTGTTCATGACAATTTGTTCTACCTATTGTTATTTTAATCACATAAATTAAGTGACATAAAAGTTTTCATGAACCATTTAATTTGAGCATGATTTATATTCTGTCACAAAACCTCACTGTGAACAGTTTTATAACATGATTTAGCCTGAAAGGATTTTTTAATTTAATGGAAGGGATTTCGGAAGGAAAAAGATCCTTCTAGATGGAAAAAATCTTCTAGCTGGAAGTATTTTTCCCTTCCACTTCCTGCCAGTTCCTTCCAACTCCTTCCAGCTCCTTCCAACACAAAAAATCCTCCTGAAAACTGAAAAATTCTTCCACCAAAAAATGATTCTTCTAGACTCATCCATGTGTAAGTATTTTTTATTTTTCATTCCCCACTGACAGGATCATAACAGTCTGGGAGAGAGACTGGTATCTAGCTAATTATTCTGATACAATACTTACTTACCTATTATGTACCAGTATCATCTACAGAAAAAAACTATCCTGCCATGACAAAAATCCTCCAGATTTGCATGTGAAGCCAGAAAACTCCTTTGTACCAAGGGATTTCCCACCTTGAGCATTACCTCCATCATCAAAGGAATGCATTCAGCCATCAACCTATGCCAGTGATGACTGTTTGGTGATGCTATGACACTATCTCAATGATGATGTTGACAGTGCTGTTGTGGTTGTGTTGAAGAGTCATCACATGGCCACCTCTTGTTGATACTGGAAACTGAATGTGCTCACTAGATGCTTAAGATAACAACTAGTTCAGGCAATTCATTGGGACAACAATATTTGCTGAGATTACCTGTGCTAATCCAGAAGATTACTGCCATGATCTTCCATGATCTACCATGGTCTAATACAAAGTACTAGGTACTCACTAGTAGTGGGTAGGAGTTACACCTACTAGCTATTAAGGGGTAGTTACTACTGACTAACATACTACTTACCTACTTATGTACCTCATAAAACATGGGGAGACTTCATTACAGCATAAGCAGTATAGTATGAATAAATATTTCCATTCCCCCAGTATTATTCTTGCAAAACCATAAAGAAGTGAAATTGCTTGTTGGAAGCTGTGATGAGGTTAGGTGCTTTTTTGTGGATGGATTTTTAGTTTTTTTTGGGATAGATTTTATGAACGGAACTAGAAGGAAAAAATCCTTCTGAAAAATCCTTCTTGAACAAAAAAGTCCTTTCCTTCCAGAAAAAAATAAATCCACCACTAAAAAATAATGCTATAAAACTTTTATCTGTTATTTTCTCCAAAATTTATCACATCATGCATTCTCAATTTGGATGGATCATGGATTTCTAAAAAGTCATGCAGTCATGAAAATCACAAAGTCACATTATATATTTGAAATATTTACATCAATCAGGTGATCTATAAGCCTTGCAGCAAAGATGCTTTCTCCCTCATGCTACAATGACTGCATTACGTAACACAATGGACTCAAATGCCAAATCAAACATGGTCACAATTCTGACAAATGAGGTAAGTTGATGTAATCATTAGAATGCATTCTTAAGTATATTCCTATCATTTATTTAAAAATCTTTGTCTTGAGTCCAATCAAAAATTGCCTTTTGGATCCAGATTTCATGCAGCAGTTTTTTGGTTTTGATTGAATCCATTTTTTTCATTTGATTGTCTTGGTAATGGGGCAAACCTTGTAATTAGGTAATATTGATGAGGACATTTCAGAAATGTAGTTCTGTCATGGATATACACTTTGTACTATTTTTCATGGAATTAATGGAATCAAATGAGCTGTATTTGCAACTATTTTATTTTGGGGGCAACTTTGGCTCTAATGTGGAGAAAAACAATAAAAAATATTGACAAAGTCCTTCCATCTCACCTCCTAAGCTTCTGTTGATTTTTTATTTATTGACAGCAACTATCCACAACAATTGCTGACAATGGCCAATCTGCTCTGAGGGAGAATCCATGAATTTGTTCACTCTATTGCAAAACAGTTAGTAAATAAACTCACAAAAGGCTAGTTCCCTTAACAAACCTCAATATTTCTAGTTTGTAGCAGCCATGATAAAATTCCACCCTTCTTCCTATCCATAACATTCTGTACTGCTTCCCAAATGCGGCCACTATTGACCAAGACATTTCAGGTACAAGCTTCACTCTCCTCTATCATCTCCTTGCAAGAGGGGCTGCTGCACTCACGTCTCACTCCTAGAAAGAGACAGGACCCACAGTGAGTGCAAATTGAACCAAAGAGCTGGCATGGATGATCATTTTCAGCTGCAATAACCTGAACTACACCCCCAAAGCAACATCAACGCACCACACCAAACCCATCATCAGCCCACCACCCATTCTTGTTACATATTGAACTCAAGGCTAATTGTGGCATCATCATCCCAAATAAATGGCTCCCAACTGACAATGATTTGCATTCTGTCAGTTGCTGAGAAGGGGGCTCCAAGAAAAATGCTGATGCCCTCATAATGACAATAAATGTCTACAAGCACCGGCCCAAACTCTGATACAACCAGGGGCACAACAACAAAAAGAAACCCTACAAACACCCACACCTGATGCCACAAATTCCCTGACATCATTGCAAAATTATACCTGCAAAGGTGAACAACCAAGAACAGAAGCAGCCATGATGACCACTATCTCTGTCAAAGACAATGGTGGGGGGTGGATGTTTGCTTTGGGAAGCAACAGAGAACAGATCAAGAAAACAAGGAAGCAACAACTGCAAAAAACAAGAAAGAAATTTAACAATCAACTTGGTGACATTGGGGGGAAACAGATACCATGATCATTAAGTCCATCACACAGATGGGGGATATGACGGGGCATTGGGCATTGTTCCCAACAAAAGTACATTGAAAAACATGCAACATTCAACAGAAATAATTGATGGCAAGGGCAACAACAAAACATACAACCAATTTGTACCCACAATGTGATATGAGTCTTAAGGTGCATCAATGTCAGGAAAAATGCTTAACTAGAAAAGAATATAAATAAAACAATCAACATATGTTGGACAGAGTTGTGAATTTTTATGAACTATTTTCATCAAGCATAAAACACAACAATCAACAGAGATGGTGACAACATTCATTTGATGAACAATAAAATTTAAAATAAACCTTTTTGAAAAAAATCTGACACAACAATTGTAGTATTGATCCCCTTTTTTGAATTGCACAGTTGTATCATTCTTTTTTGTGTTTTTCAATTTAAGTTTGAATGTCCATTTTATTTTCAAAATTATTGTCAAATTTTTTGAATTATATTACACTGTCACTTAATTTTACAGTTATTTCCAATTTAAGTATTTTAAATTTTAATTTTTCTCTTGATTTCTTATAGTTGAGATTTTATAATCTCTTTTAGGATTGGAAAGTTCACATGCAGCAAGATTGTCTGCTTAATTTTATTTAAATTTTTAAGTCTAAAAGCTTTATTCTTTGTTTTAAACTGAAATTTCAACTTTAACTGCATTTGCATTTTGCATTTGCATTTGCATTTGCATTTACATTTAAATTTCTGAATCTTGAAGTTTGATGAAAACGTACTGCAGTGGATGTTATTTTCTTTAAAGTTAAGCAGGTACACAAACCATTGTAATTGTATATGGATAAACCCAGGGTGAATAGTTACAAGGAAATCAAAAAATGGAATAGAACCAGCATTGTACCCAGTACATATATTTTATACTTTTTTGGAGACCATAAGAAATTTATCAAAAATTATTATACTTTTACATACAAAAATATTTGATTATTATATAGGTAGAATTTGGCATAATTAGATATAGATGTTGGTGCCTTGTTCATTAGTTCATAAGTTGTATACTAAAATGAACCAACCTTTTAGTTCATCCAAGGACTCTATTCAGAGGGTTTTGGCCAGAATTAGTAGAAACAAGAAGATTGATGCTTCTTTAAATTTGAAGCAAAGAACAAAGAATGACAAATATCTCTGACACACAGACAACAACAACAATTAAAAAAATCTGCACAAGAAGGATAAGAAAAATAGAGACAAAAAAATTAGCAATTATTGAGAATTAAAATTGAATACTCATTTTATTTCATAAAAATGAAACTATTATTGAAAAGAAAACTGTTAAAGACAGAACTGAAAAAGTCATGAAAGATCCAACGGCTCACACATTGACAAAAATCAATAAAGCAAATGATATTCACACATGACAAAATTCAAATGTTTTTTAATTCAGTTAGAAATCACAGTAGTAATATATGTCACACATTTATGCAATGCATCAACAGGACATAAAAGTATCAACTAAATAATATATCTCAAAATTTGATTGATTATGCAAATCATATCTGAATTTAGAGTGTTTCTATAATTTTCAGAAAGGTTCGTTGGATAAAATGATGATAATATTTTCAGTTGAATCATTTCAACTTGATAAAAAGTAGGATGTTTTGATACTGAAGTGAAAGAAAGAAAATGTATCTGCAAAAATTTCACAACTCATTATTGAATATTTTAAATGATATTATTTATAAAAATATTTGAAATGAAATTGCTGTTGGATATTTGTTGATAACTGGTCTTCAGATATTGTAACAAATTGTCTGCAGCTCCAATGGGTATATGTTCATTACAAAACTAAGTGCTCTGTATACAATAACAGTTTTTTTCATGAGTAATTTTTGGCTGGAATGTGCTGTATGAAATTGATCTATGACACAGCAAGTTACCTCAAAGCACACAAAAAATAGCCAAGGGAAAATAGCTACAGCAACAAGCAAGCAAAAGATTCAGATAAGAATTTACATATTTATTGTATTTACAAAAAAGTAAGAATATCAACGTTAAAGATAAAAATATATTTTTTTACTTTTATGAATCATTCATTTGATAATTTGATACAAAAGATGTAGCAATGCTTGAAACAAGAAAACAACAAAAAATCAACACCAAACCAGCACAAGCCAACACCATTAGTGATGATAGAATTTCAAAATCCAAATGCTTTAGTCAAATAAAACGTTTATGATGAAATAAAAATGCAATTATTTATAATATCATTCAGAGTATGTAATTAGTTTGAACTAACAAAATATTTACTAATATAAATATGAAATGACATGATATGAAATCCTAAAATTTCAGCAGAAGCAACCAAGGGAGTTTCAAATTACAATATAAAAATATTAGTTTATTGCTATATGTCTGATTGGACCACAAGAATGACTCATCTGATTATATATTGTGATACTTTTGTTTAAAACCATTTTGCAACCACCAATTAAATCATCTGTGCCTCAATTGTGATACATTCAATCAACTAGTTGATTTTTTGGATCATATGTTATTGTGCATACAATGATGATGAGAACACAAGAAGTTTGGGAACATCATCTGCTATATTGCAACTAAAAAGTTTTGCTGCAGTCATTTTGATCATTAGATGCAAGAGTGTGGGTCACTCTTTTTGAAATTGTGTGGTGTTGCTGCCAAGGTGTACATATTCTAATGAGTGCTAAGAAAAATCAATAAGATTGATATATTTTTTGTATTACTTTTCAAAGCACCATATTTTTTGTAATTTTTGTGATATTAAGAGATAAAAAAACAAAAATTAAAGTCTGCTCTGCTCATGTAATGTTATATTCACAATTCATAATATGTTAATATCATATTTTTAACATGGAGTGACATCCTTTACTTGTTACTCATGGTACACCTCCAACAGAAAAATTAACATATTATTATTATTATCATTTTTGTTCATAACACCCATGTTTGTGTTACAAAGTTCATGCAATTACACTTCAAAACACTAGTTAAATAATGTTCACCTTTGTAAGCAATATGTAAAAGTTCTAGCTAATTACATGTAACTGAACTACCACTGTGATAATAAAGTCTTATTTGGCAGATAATTGAGCAATATACATTATCATTTTCTTATCTACACATGGATACCAACACAGTTTTTTGCTGCAGCTGGCTGTGTATTTCTGAAAAATTACTTTCCATCTTTCTTGGCACTCTAACCATGGAGATTTTGAAAATTCTCACTAAACAACCAGACACATAGCTGTGACAATCCATTTTAAAGTCTTCATCTATAATTGCATTTCATGAGTGCACGGTATTTTGAACCATTTCTTTTTTGAAACCCAAAATTCACCCATATAGCCTAAATACTTACAGCACTACTTTCCAATGAAAAATAGCAAGATATTTGCTAAAATAAGAAGTGTTGTGTGGTCAAAAGTATTGCTATATTTTGGATCCAAATATGAAGAAGCTCCCTATAGTATAACTATGGTCATAATCAATATTACCCCTGTGTCTAAAAGCCTTTTTTCCAAACTTTTAGTGGGTTCTCACTAGTTTAATTATAAATAATATCAATTTCTCTTTAGTCAAGTTGAAAATTACTTTAAAATTTTTATTTCCTAGCAACGAAGCTGAATTCAATGCCAATGAAAATTCTACCCACATTTGGTAACAATGTCATTGAGTATTTTGTAGGTTTGTCTCTCTTCAAGATAATGTTTATGACTCAAGGTATCATTATCTGCCTAAAAATGAGTACTCTAGTCTTATTAAACGTCTCTAGTTCAGTTTTTTTGTAATCATCACTCATGAAGCAAAACATTTACTTACATTTGGCACTGCAAGAAGCCAACCTAGAAATTTCAAATTTTAATTTAAATCAGTAAGTGAATCAAATTTGACACTGCACAAATATAAGATAAAAAGATAATCCAAAAGAATCATTTTTTTATAATTAGAATTCCATGAATATTCAAGACAGAGGTATATGCATGATTAGATTATTTTTTGATGAAGAAATTCTAGTTTCAACCACTCATTGATTTGAAATCAAAGGTTGTGTTTGATGAATGTGATACCAAGTATCTATTTGATTCTCAAATTGATGCTCTTTCCATAAACATAAGTTCATATTGAAAGTGTTTATCCAATTTTCAACAACATTTTGAAGTTTTCACCATCACACATCTAAGTTCTGGAAGATTCAGTTTGAACCTTTAAATAATTCAAAAGATCACAAATGCAACCATAGTTTCTATTATTTTTAAAAGTATGTAATTGAAATCTACATGCACTTGGGGACATGCTGCTGGCACTGGATGGCAGGCTAATGAATCCAATACTTGTACAAAGGATGGCACATGTTGTTGCTGACCTTATACTTCATCTCACTTGCTTACAACATATTAATGTTCATGTTTTCTAAAATTATTATTGAAAATATAGATAAAGATATATTTTTATATTTGTTCAGGATTAAAAAGACTTGAAGCAGCTGTCATTGGCGCAGGCATGATGGCATTATGGGGTTAATCAATATGTAGTAATGATTTAAGCTTTCTAATCTACTCTAATTATTACTAATATAATATTATTACTACTAATAAAAAATATTATACTTAGCAAGGGAAGTATTACTTGTATTATTTCTTCAATGAATAATTTCAATTAAGTATTGTACTACCAACTACCATACTCCTATTTTTGTATTGTTTGGTAGATAGCTTGTACGTATGTTGTGACCTTAACATCTTTTTGTCAGAAAAATTATGAGAGCCATCACATTGCCAATTTTTTTTAAAACTGCAAATATAGTATTTTTCTCTCTGTCAACACTTTGCTTAGAAACATCCATCATCTTGCCATTGTTTTAACAAAACATTGCCAAATTTGGCAGTCAAAATTTTAGATTTTCTAATGAATTAGATTTGACATTTTTTGCATTCTGAACAATATACAAAATTTTCTATTATAAACAAAAATTGACCATGGTATTGCTAAAGTAATACAAAAACTAACGCAAAAATGGTATGAAAAATGGCAATTGTTCATAATTTTTTTCAAAAAGTTTGTTTTCTAATTTCTTAGAATGGCAATTTTAAAAAGGATTATGTTGCCATATTATAAATGGTTTTTGACCATGATGTTGCCATAACTTTATTTGTTATAATATGAAACACGTACAGAATTGGCAGTTGTTTGAGCAAAAAATGCAAAAAGACATAGTTTTAATTTTTGGACCCATCAAGTTAGGTTTGAGTGATGTCAGTCACCCATCAGACTCATAATTTTTTGTTTGTTGCCAGAGATGAACACTGCCAACATGAAGTGCTTCCCACACTGTGGGTTTGAGCCTTGTCACAAGGACAAATACAAGGAATGGTTGCTATCCACTATTGAGCTTCATGCTGATTGTGTTGACAACAGTACCAAAAGGAAGAGAGTTTATCAGGCATACATCAGAGAAGTCCATGGACACCTAGAAAAAGGCAATCATAGAGCAACACCTATTTGTGTCAGAGATTTGGTGAGAGAGAATCTACCAGATATAGATGCTAACTACATGGGGCACAAGAATAATTGATAAATTGTAACAACTAAGTTATTGATTTTACACAACATTTGAATTTCCTCTCTTCTTTTCACGGCAATTTCTTTGTTATTCATCTCTTGTTCTCCTAATTCAAACAAACTTTCATCTGTCTCTGATTTGCTGCCAGCATTTGCTTTCTCTTCATTGCCATGAACAAACTCACCAGCTTCATTGCATTTACGATAAATCTTTGGTGGGAGACTGTATGCTTTTCTTAGACATATCCACATTGGGGGAGAAGTACAAACCAAGTAGCTGTAGCCACCTGCTGGACCATGACAAAACAAACCGGAACACAAAGGAGAGTGAGCAATTTCAAAACAGTTCATACCCTTGAATTCAGGAAAAGTAGAAATTTTGGTAGGGTTAACATTATCCTTTGTATTATGAGCAATGATGTGACAGGAGGAATCTGCACAATAGCTGAGTTGCTTGTGAGGACAATGCTATTGCAATTTTTTTGAAGTGTCATCCAACAATCTCTTTTCCACTTTGTTCATCATGTTTTCTTCCAATCAGTGGATGCAACAAGGATGGTGTTTGCTTTTGAGAAATGGATGTGTGTGAATGGAATGAGCTATGTGAGACAGAGCTGTAATAGCATGGCTATCAGTTGGAACATTGGGCTCCAAGTTCATGTCCTTGTACCAACAGAGTATTTCCACCATCCCTACAATGAACTTCCAGGTATTGAGCTTGTTCCTGTCAGATCCTGTCATCTTGGCAGACATATTCCAAGCACACCTTCCTTTGGCAAGCATGAAGTGCACTATAGCAAGATAAGCTTTCTTGTAATACTTCTTGAACTGACAGTTCTGCTCAAAACCACTGGCAATTTTCCAAAGGAGATCATTGATGTCAACAACATCCATGTATTCAATGTAGTGAGGGACAATCTTGTCAGTGGGAAATGGGAGTTTCTCCGCCTCAACTTGTCTGTGAATTGTGACAGACCCAGAAATATTAAGAGAGGAAACCATGTGGACAATCTTATTGTCCTTCCACTGAACAAAATACACCTTGTTGACCTTGTTGTAGCAACAAATGATTGTTCCTCTTTCAGAGTTCTTTGGCATGTTGAATACTTCCTTGTCCCAGCCATGTCAATTGGTGCAACATGTCCTGCAACTCAACACTTTGTGCTTGACATACAGAAGAATGCCAAGCTCCCAACACATGTATCGATTATCCATGAAGATAGACAAAATCCATCAGGATCATTGGAAAGACCAGATTGGATGACTGCATTCACCACTGCCTTCATTGTTGTTGGTAGACTCTGAGCATTGGGATGGATGTTGATGTTTGCTGCATTTCTACCTTGATAGATATCAAGATGTATGATGAAATGTTTGTCGGAATTGCTATCTGCCAAACAAAAAAAATCAATCTGCCATTTGTCTGGCTTGTCTTTGTTATACATAACAAAGGGACAGTACTTTGACCTTGTTGGTATTCCTCCTTTGTCAATGGACATGTTGCATCCAGGGATGAAAGTTTGTTGTGCCCAATGATTTAATTGATTCACGGAATTTCGAAGATGATGTGCTTTGTTGCTGATAGCATCCCTTCCTCCTTCCGGATAAAAGGCAGCTCTGAATTGCCTGAATTAATTGTACTCCATGTATTTTGCTGCCCACGCATCATAATCTTTGATCTTAATCACCTCCATTGGTGACAGTATGATCTGTTCAACGGGTTTGAAGTACACTGCATATCCTCCTTGCGTCCTGGCATTCACACTTATTTTCAAACAAATGCCATTCCCACAATAAGTTTCCTGCGTTGTGAAGTTAGTGAATGGACGTCCAATGAAACAGCAGTCAACAACATGATCACAAGCGTATTGATTATTTTTTGTGGTCAACCTCTTCATAAATTTGTAATTGAAACCACTAGCTTTTTTGCAAGCTCCCAAAATATTATTGAAATGTAAATGCACCCCTCTCTTCAAACATGGTTCATAACCATTATACATGTTCTTTGGTGGTGTCAGTTCCTCATCCAATTCTGATAAGTTCCACTGAAATCCCATGTCTGTACCATCACCTTGGTCAATTGATGTGTCCTCCTTTTCTTTGGCATTGAGTCCAAAAATATTGTATTCTCGCTCCACACAATCCAATGATGCCATGATTTTTGGATCACTCTCACTATCAGATGCCTTTTGTACTTCCTCCTTGCCAACTCCTGACTCTGTATTTATCTCACTTGCTTTTTTATTGCTGTATTGCATCACGGATAGATCCAAGGCTGAGTTTGAAAGTGACATCAAAATATTTGTGAGAGGCAAATTAGCAGCATTTTTTCATGATGCTTCCATGGAATTTTCCAGCCTTGGTTTTTTCTGCACGAGCCTTCTTCTTTTGCCTCCCCTGCTTCAGTCTTTTTGGTAGCTCACAATTTGGATTTTTAGCCATGAATTCATCAAAACATTGACAAATCTTCTTCAGCATTTGGTAGCTCTCTGGGTTGTTGGGTATTTCCCAATAGTAATTGTTGTGTTTGCAGGACAGCAATGGGTCCACATACCAATTCACTGAATAATGTGTAATTCCTTTCTTTTTCTTAGGCAATGACACAATTTTGCCAAAAAGCATGGTGGTGCAATTGGTTGAATCCTTCAGCAAGTATTTCTTGGCAGTTCCTGAACGTAAAAAATTCACCCTCATTCCTTGGACCATCATCCCCTTCATCTTAACTATGTTCCTTTTTCTTTTTGTTGGCTTTGGTGTCTCTCCTTCAGATCTATCCTCCCTTGGCTTCTCCCTCTCCCTCTTCCTCTCCTTGTCCAACAGAATCTCCATCTCCTCCTTAAGACTCATCATGCCCCCCTCTGACTCCTCTTCTGAGTCTCCTTCAGCTGCATCTTTCCCCTTCAATGGTGGCATGAAATCCCTCACTTGACAATTTGTGCAAGTTTTGCGAGTTCTGTGATGATGGAAAAAATTTCTGGGGGCAAACCCACTGTTTCAGCATGTGTGCTTGAAGGGAGGAGGGGTGCAGTGTTCCCTTTGACAATTTTTGTTGTTGTTGCTGTAACAAAAGGAGGGAATGGTGGCATTGCAGCCACACTGACATCTCTATCACCCACCCATGCTCTACAGCTGTCAAATCATCTTTTTTGTCAAAGCACCTTGTTTTGTCAAATCACCTTGCACAGTACTACTGTCTGGAGTTGTGAGACTTGAAGGGATGTTGTTAGATGGAGGATCTGTCTCTGCAATGGCAATTTCATGGGGGATTGAATCCCCTGTTGTCTCTTTGTGATAGGTGCCAGGCATGGGAGGCACTGTAGTGTTAGTGGCAGAACCAAATGACAACACTATGGCATCAGCAAGTGGTAGTGGTAGGTTTGTGTGGGTCTCTAGGAAGCATTTTTTATGCTGAGTTCAATGAGCCTATCAGCTTGGCCTCAATCCCACCAGATCATGGTGAAATGGAAACAAAAAATGAACAATGTACAGAACTGTGCACTGTTCATGAAAGGTTTACAGATCTGTACACTGTTGACAAAAATGGGTTAAGTAGATACAAGTACTCATTAGTAT
>JALLOT010002484.1:0-12711 GCA_036939595.1 Thalassiosira livingstoniorum | reverse complement strand
CTAATTTTGTTTAATATGAACTTTTTAAACGCGTCTTACACCTCGCTACTTACAGCGATGTAGATATTTTGATAATAAAAAGAGGGCCTACAAGTAAAGTAATTAAAAAAATACTCTGCAAATTATCATTTGGAGATGTATAGAAGTGAAGTACATACACATGGAAATGTGAGGTAGATAAGATAATAGTAGTAAGTAGTAATATTATGTACTAGCAAATCCTAGCATTAGCATATAGGTATGTAGAATGATAAAGTGGTCTAAAAATGGCAAAGTATGGTAAAGGCTATTCCAGGCCATACCAGAAAATGGCATATGCAATTCCATGAGGAACTGCCTGTGCCCTGTACAATCTTGTGCCATTCTGGTTCCATTGCACAAATTCTGTTCCATTTTTTATGGCACAAAATTTGTGCAATCCAACATTTGTTTGTTTTTAGTAATTATGAAAATGATTGAAGAATAAAATAAAAAAGATTTTGGAGAAGAAAAATTTCCCAAAACAATAAAATTGAAAAAAATACTGTTTGCAACATGGTTCCTGAAAGACCCCAAGGCTCAGGAGTATTTTTATTTCAGATGGATGATGGGCACACAAAACAGGGCAGATCATCACAGCAAGCATCACCCTCCAGCCCATCACATAATGATGCAACTAATAATTTTGGTACAGTGGGTTGATGCAGCTTTTAAGTCAGATATTATATCAGATGTTATCAGGCAAATGGGATCTGCCTTGGCGGGGCTGAAGGGCAAATTAATTGGGACACTTCTGTGTATGGAATACAAAGGGGTGATTATTAAGTGATCCCAGGCTCCCAGGTAAAAGTAAAAGCTCAGATTCCAATTGGAACCTGAAAGGGACAACCCATGTACATACATGTTCATTGACCATTGGTACTTAGTAAGGTAGACCAAATACCAATGACCAATGGCAGCTTGTAGCACAGTAGATAACCTCATTATTTTATCCATGTACTGGAACAGAACAGGCTCACCATGAGCTCAATACTGCAGCACTTTAGCAGATATAATAATGATAGGTATTAAACTCATAACAGTCCCTTCTACAATACAACATACTTGCTAATTGTATTAATTAACTCTTTTTTCATTCAAGATGTCATTACCACATAGGAAATGTTCAATAATGCATATTCTCTAAAAATGAAAAGCTGAGGTTAAAGTCGTTAGTTAAGAATCAAAAAAAACATTTACTAGGTTTAATAACATACTATTACCCCAATATGTGTAATGTGTGATAAATCTAGATTTGGTGATATCATTTGTAATAGATTCAGATATGGATCTATTCAATGATTTTGTCAAGTTCACCATCTATGGGGATGCTAGAGGTCTAAAAAGTAAATAAACAGATTCAGCACAAAATTCTTTGTAAGATTAATGCATTCTAACCTATCATCAGACTCATATTTGATGAGCTATTTCAATATTTCAAATATCAATACAAGATGCTAACAAAAATCATGATAAAAAAAATAATCACTAATGACAATTAAAAAAAAACTTTGAGAATGAAAACATAATTTTGGGAAATTTGAGCAATTTTTCTGTACTAATCAATATCCTTCCTGGCTTATAACAGTAAAACTAGATTTCATTATATTTGTGATAGGGCATATATGGATCTACCAGTTTATAATAATATATACACAAAATGGATCTATCACTATCAGGCACCATATATAATAGTGTTTTGCTGATGTGCATCAGCAAAAGGAAGAAACATATTAATTGTACATGGGCAATTACTTCATTTGCCCTAAGAACATGTGTGTTCCTATTGACAGTGTTTATTATCATTATGTACTTGTGCTCTTTGTTGATGCAACAAACATTGCACTTTAAGGATTACAAAAATAAGCGCAAACCAACACTCCATAACATACAGTTTTTGTGATCTGTCCTTTTTGTGCACCCAATAGCATTTTTTTCATGTTCCAGTAATGAAAACATGCTTCATTGAATCATTCATTACTAGAGCATGCATCCAACGTTTCTTCTCTGTGTACTCAAATGACAGAGTGATAAAGTTAATGTTGTTCAGTGAGCTTGTATAGTACACATCAAATTTATTGGTCTAAGCTTTTTTACTAATAATTCACCCACAAATTTGCTCTGAGAACTAAAATTTAGTCACAGTTTCCCCCTGTTTTTCTCTACCACTTCATGAAATTTGTCATTTTTGACTGCTTGATACTTTCCAAAACTGTTTTGAAATTATGGGGACTTTAACAAACTTTGAATTCTATCAGTTCTTTTTAGCTTTGTATAATGTTTCTTACTTGTTGTTTTTTGGGAAGGACTTTCATTTTAACATAATGTTTACAATATTCAGTTACAGTTTGACAAGAAAATGGAGGTTACCTAAAAAATTGAAAGTAAAATTTAAGGGAATGGAAAAACAGAAACCTGAGAAGAATACACACAATTCATGACAATTATATAATTAATAGTTCATAGACTTCCCTGCTCACCTCTTTTTTAATTTCCTCTTAGGCCTTGTATCTTTTGACAATGATCAGATGTCTGAAGAGATGGCCATACAATGAAGATTCATATGAATTGATAGAAAAGTTATATCAAAGAGTAACTTAAGACAAAGTTTGTATTATTTTCCTCCAAAAAGGTGGATTATTTTTGTGGGGATATATTTTGCAGTCAGAGCAAAATATTTTTTTGGGTTAGAATGGTCTAATTGTGCAATCATTTGATAAGAGCAGTATTTATGGTACATACGCTCAAAATAATGTAAATTTTCTTCTGATTAAGCTTCATAGAGTTCTTTTTTGGATTCAGCAAATTTTCCTGAAACTCCTTTGGAGAATATTTTTATTCAAGCATTTCATGGTTTTTGATAAAATCACCACGGGACAACTAGTTTTGTGTCCTGCTTACAGTAGCTTCTCATATAGATATTTGCTGATATCATCAACCTTTGTATTCTTTAAAAAAACTGCTTCTCATTTTCTCTTTGTTTTGTGTTATATGATGTATAGTTATTTTTGACCAAAAGCACTCCTCCTATAAACTACCTTTCTCATGATTTTGGTTTGGGATGCCTTGATTGAATTAAAAATTTGATTCTCAACTTGACAGTGATGACAGGTTACAAATGCTTAGTCTAATGTTTTGTCACCAAACTAAAGTTGACCAGTACTGTTGCATTAACCCCATCATTCTGGGACATACTTGGAGTTATAAAAAATAGCAATTTGGCAACTCTCAGAAAAAGTTTGCATCATCAATCATAATTTTTTGTTGCCCAAAGAGAAATATTTCAGAAACAAAGTTTAGTTATCACAAGATTTTCTTCTTTTCACAATGAGAACAATATATAGTTCTCAAAAATAACAAGATCCCCCTTTTTGATTTCCCAACAGAAGAATGATGGAATTCCACCATGCTCTGCCATTCTTGGTAGAGTTCCACCATTTTTTGCCATGCTTGTTGGAATTCTGCCATTCTCCTCCATTCTGTTCTTTTAATTATTAATTCCTTGTATAAGTTAGTAGTAATTAGTAGGTCATACAAAATAATAATAACTTTGGCAGGCTATGCACAAGTAGTAATAGATATACTTCTATGGTATAATGTTACCAATATAGACACAAGTATATGGATATACAATGCAATCTTTTACTTTATACTTCTTAAAAGTAGAAATGGTACTGACATAGGTACCCTGTTTTACCTATCTAGTTTTATGAGGAAAACAATGCAATACAATGCCAAAAACTTTATCAACCTAAATTAGTCATTTTTTTGTTAATTTTTTTACCTATTTTGACAAAAAATCTATATATAATTGAAAAATTGTTATATTTGTCTCAAATAAAACAAGTTATTTTTTGTCTTTTTTTGTAACTTTCATTTTTGAGAGAGTTTTAATCATAAAGCTATACCTTATTCAAAGCTAACATTATTTCATTTTTGTTCATCTTATTTTATAAATAGTGGCAAAAATTACAGAAAAAATGGGAAAAGCAGAAAAATGATGGAAACAACAAAGCTCTGCTAAAAAAAGAGGAATCCGGCCAAAAATGACAGAAAAATAGAATATGACAGAACAAAGCAGATAAAATTCTGCATGGCATAAAAAAATCCACCGTTTGAGTGATTGTGTTTTTTTATAGATTTATATACTGTTTTGTCATGAAAAGAAGAAAATTTTGTGTTATTACTAACTTTTTTTCTGAAATATTTTTTTCTTTTTGGGCAATGAAAAAAATGGCAATGAAACATTCAAAATGTTGCCACGAATGGCCAAATTACCAAATTTTTATAATAAATGCTCAATATGTTCCTTGGAAACATCCATCTTCTTCTGGAAGTATCATCAGCCTGTACATTGCACTCCTGGATAGAAATGATGATTTAATAAAACATTTGTTTGGATCATCTTCAAGGTTTCATCCTCAAAAACTATATTACCTACATTCAATGACAATACAAAGTGAAGACATTAAAATAAATAAATCTACCAGATAGCATAAATATTGACAAACAACATCAAGTAGATATTAAACAAACCTGATGCATCTTTTCAAACAACCATGTGCTTTTCAACACCTCATTTTTTCTTTTGAGATTTTTTACTTATGTATAATCATCAATCCATTGCATCATAGCTTCAACAAGCTTTGAAAAAACTTAGTACACATTATCCTTCTGTTGTATATTTGATTTGGCTTGGTTCTGTTATTATTTTAGAGTTGTTGCCTTTAGTCAAATATCCAGTTGTAATATTTTCAGACAAAGGGTCAAGAATTTGTTTGATTTTGATACGGAAAACAAAAGTCATTAGATGGTTTTATATCAGTATTTTGGGGTGTGCCAAATAACATTGTTATAGTTTTAATTTGTACCATTTCCTAATCATTTGCAAATTTTTTGAAGGACTTGTATAATGCTTCATGACATCCACATCATGACCTGCTATTTTGAAGGATCTCTGCTTGCAAAGTATGAAATTCCAATTTCTATAGAAATGGATTTATTTCAGATGTTGCTAAAAATGACCTAGTGCATCTGCCCTTTCTTCCACACTGTCTTTTGAGTTCATCAAGTGTTTTAACTTGGAAACAATGTGTGACTTGGCATTAAATGCAACACTGGTAACAACTTTGATCATTTCAGTACAATTGTATTGATGAATTGCAAGTGGTGGAATTGTATAATGCCATGCTTGGTATCAAACTTGTTATTGATAATTGTGAAATTTTTCTTATCTGTGGTATTTTGTTTTGATTTTTTTATAAGTGCATTCAGTTTCAAAATTAGGAGATAGTAGTAACATCTGATACAGTTTTTATGCATTATCTGGATTGGCGTGCAGTACTTACAAAACACTCACAGGTAGGATAATCAGCTATAGCTACAATATGTACATAAAGATGCACATAAAGTCATTAAAAACACTAACCATTGGTTGGGGTTGAGTATTTTGAGTATCATAGATATGATAGATTCTATTGGATATGGAACTGTATGAAGACAACTAGTTGGTAATTCAGTTGGTACTACATTAGGAGGAAAACTTGAAAATTGACTTTGAGGTCTATCTACTAGGAAGAACTACTCAAACATTGTCCATATGGAGAATAGGAGTGCCATGCAGTGTGTCTACAGCAATGCTAGGACTAGGATGAGTAATGTCAATACTGATATTTACAGGTGGATCATCAGTGATTGGGACAGACAGACCAGTATGATGGTCAGTGGGGGTAGTAGAGAGGGGGGGCAGTATTGCCAAATGCCTGAGTGTCATTCGTGCTGTCTTTGTAATTGGTTAAAGCTGTGTTGGTGAAGTCACTCTGTTATAAACGCAAGGTTGCTGTTGCTGTAGATGGTGCTGATTGTGAGGTAGTACTTGAGCACTGCTTATGTTGTTCAGCATTCCACATAGCATTGTGTGTTTTCTGTGTTTTTGATTTTTGATTTTCCTAGGTGGTCCCAATCTAACAAATAATAAAAATAACACTTAGTGCAATGAAAGAAAATGTGGAGGGTACCATACAACTAGGTGGTACTAATTTTTTTTGAGATTGTGCATGTGACAGACAGACTAATTTGAAGTAGAAGTTTATTTTTTGCACTAATCTCCTACATAATGACTCCATTGTTATGTCTGTCAGTGTTGAATCTACACCAGGTCCGTACGTAGGTAGAAGTCCATTGCCCCTACTTACTCCCGTACCAGTACAGATTCCTCCCCGTGAGTACGGAGCACCAGCAGCATGAACGGACTCAACGGAATACTTTACTTACGCCCTGTTCTCACAGCAGCCTAAGCAAAGTTCCATTCCCGTTCATTTGGTCTCTAGTCACTTCTCACATTTTCCTGACTTGCAAATAACAACAATTTACTCTCATAAATTATTTAGAACGTCATTTACAAATCAGATGCTTCTAAGTAAGCTAGATAGTCTCAACAGTCAGGCAATAGTAAAACTGCACATGGATGTGCAGTTCTTTTCTTGTAAGTTTCAAAAACTACATCCAGTGTGATTTGTGAACTTTTGCTAGTATCCTGGGTGATAATGACAATAATGATGTCCCATGTTTATTCATCAAAAATCTGACTCATAATTTTGTAAATAGAAGATTTCTGGAGAAAATGAAAATTAGTGGATGACACACACACACACACATATATATATTATATAGAATTGAGTGTTTAATAAGGAATGATATTTTGGTTTGTTGCAAATAGCACATTCATCATTTTTCTTTGGCTTTAAAAGTACCAAAAATAAATTTTATAAAGTTGGTTGCTCTAAAAGAATTAGAGCAAATTTTAAAATGAAATTGCTCCACTTTTAAAATGAAGCAAAAATCAGGAAAATCAATACCTAGTTCCACTTCAACACTAAATTTAGACTCAAATTGTTTTAAGTATAATGCATCTTAAAAATCATGGTAAAGTAAAACATACCAAAGTTACATTCTTAAGCTGGTGATCTTTTGTGTCTTCAAAATATGAGATTTTTTAGAATAGTTTGCTTTGAAGTAGCCTAACTTTGATACTGATATCCCTCCTGCTGCATTATATATGAAAACATCAAAATATTGGATTGATCATATTGGAATTTTCCATTTATTTTGAAACTTGCAAGAAACCAGTCACAGCATTTATCATCCATATGGATAATAAAGGTGATCTGTGGGTTAGTACATCAATTCAAACAAATAACCTGCAACATCTGTGGAAGTATTTATTGCCTTTGTCTATAAAGAAAATGATGGAGTTTTTTCAAATAATTAATATTTTTTACCTTTTTTACTATTTGGCAGTGAAAATCCTTTTCCAGAATGAATCAGCTATCCCAATTTCAAAAATAAAATCAATCACACTTCTCTATCATCCTTCCCCTTTCTGATTCAAAAATGGCTTCAGCAGGATGACTTTATCTGGGTTTTACATCCCATTTTTTAAGAAGTAGGGATGTTGAATAAAAGCTGCTTTCAAATGCATCTGTACAAACTAAACAACAAAGTTATACTCCCTCTTTTCTGTATTCTAATCAATCCTACTACTACTACTAGCTTTTTAGCAGTACTTTTGAACTACATCTCATCAATTCCTCATCTACTTATTCATCAGGGTAATATTTCCATATCCAAATTAGTGGTTTTAAAACTTGATCCATTGTTGGAATCTTCAATTATCTCCTTTACTGCTAATAAAACCATTGACCATCATTTGTGCAAGTGCCTAATCAATCATTGTTCTAATTATTTATGCCTCATACAACCAAGGATGGATTCTATGATCCCCTTAGTTTGAACAAATAAAGTTGTGGATATGCTTAGCTAATGGATTAATTTCCTTGTAATGGAGATTCATTCTGCTGTACAATATGCAACAAACAGTCAGAGTAAATTTGCAAAAGATTCCTTCCCAGTCACTCTGGTTTTACACCAAATTCAATTACAACAAAAATGACACATACCAGGACAATTTTACTACTGCTTAAAGTTTGGTGCAATGTAGGTTTCTTTCCTAAATTTCATCTTACTGTGTTGTCAGTACCCTATGGATTGGTTGGAAAATAAATTTTATTTTGCAACAGTAGACATCCTGCTTTAACTCAAGGCTAAATACAGAAAGAACGCAGTTTAAAACAAAAGAAAAATCATTCCAATGAACTGTGTAGGTACAAGCAAAGCACATTAGCATTTAAGTAAAACATACAGGTGTTTGGAAGCATCATTAGCTTTTCAATGAGGGAGATAGAAATAGAACATAACACACCCCAGTATCAAGCATAAATTTTCAAGTCAATGCAAATTTTAATGATCATTTTTGTTTCAACTGGCAATGACAAAACCAAAAGCAGAGATTCAAGAATTTTGAAGTTTTGTTTTGAGCCTGGTGACCCCTACACGTGAGGGGATTTTTAAATCACTTAAATCCCGCAAAACATGCAAAAGGTTCTAAAATCAATTTATTCCTAAAATTAAATGCATATAAATTAGTATGGAACTAAAGAGTATTTTGCCATTTCAATTGCAGAAGAATTCTGAAATCAAAGTCTTCTAGGGCAATTACTACAGCTCCAAGTTTGGTGTAAGGAAGTTTTTCACAAACCTTGTTTTTGAAAAAAGATTTTCAAAACATGATATTTCAAGCTATGAAAGAAGAAAATCATGCCTTTAATTTTGTCTTTGAAGACCAGGAGTTTATTACTGCAGATGTATGCTTCAGATTGATACATCTGAAGTTAGACCTGCATTCTCCTTACATCACATCAATGAAAATGTGCTGGATACTGCTGATGGAAGTGGATGATTTGCAAGTAACAAGGCTGCACCCACAGAAAATGTTTCCGGGTTGCATTCTTTCATTTTGTCTGGTTTTGACATGTGCTACATATGAACATGTCATTTGGGAAAAGGTGGCAGTTAATCGCAGTGGACTCTTCACAGGTACTTACTCATGGAGGGGATCATAGTGTTGTCAAGTCATTGAAGTCTCGTGGTGCAGCAAAATAAAACTGGCTACTGGCCCTGAACTACAACCAAAATGTTTTAACCCTTAATTCTTAGCTATTGGAAAATAGCCAAGTATCAATTCAAAGAAAAACAAAATACTACCATACAATTTAGTCTCAGACATCAACACTACTGGCACAGCACACCATTCAATATCAAATAAATAATAACTAATAATAAATCCATATAAAAGTAATGAAACAACCCAACAGTAATACTTCAGATTTTCAAAAGAACATACCCAAGGAGAGCTTTTTCTGGCCTTTGATGATTGGCCAAAATGTGTGATAAAAATTAACACCATAGCAATACAAAAAGCATGCACCCATCAAGCAGTACACCGGGATAGAACTTTCGTCCTCGGTGCAACCCGCACCTCCAAGTATCTTCAAACAGCCATAAGTATCAGCAGCAGCAACAGTCAGGAATGTAACAACACTACTGTACAGTAAGAAAACTAGGGCGGAAATAAGAGTGAATTTGGCCCAAAAAGCACTTTCCTCTCCTTCTCTCATCATAGCTTTTGCCTCTTCTTTCTGGCGAAAAAGCATCGGCAGGGAAAACAGAGATGAAATATTGATTGCTTCGACAATCACCACCAGAAGTGCCATGTCCCTTCTAACTTCTGGAGTATCCATTGCAAGTCCTTCTTGAGTATTCAAGTCAGGGAAAATCGCCATGAACTGATAAGAGATAACGATGGACAATGGAATCGTTGCATTACTGGCGGTTGTGATCAGTGCATACGTAATTGCTTCGAAACCGGGCTCGGACACTTCCACGATTGCAAATGCCGGAGCAAGAAAATTCAGAGTAACCATGAAGTTGTCTGTCACATCTGTGAAGATGTAGAACCACGGATTCCTGATGACATCGAATACGATGAGTAAATATAAGAGATTAAACACAGCAACGAGGAATGTCCCAGCCCAAATCATCTTTCTCCATGACCAGTCCAACCTTCATAAAAAACGACACAGTGCAACAACAAATGTAAGCAATACTGTCAAAATTAGAAGAAGAATACTTCGGCAAACTTAGTCTTACCCATATCTGCGAATTAAAACTAGCCCGGCCAGGAACACAAAGTTTTCCATTATGCTTTGTAGCTGTTGCTGTACATTTGAAAAATCGAGCCAAACAAAATTTGCGTTGTTCTTAGCCGCGATGTAGACGTTAAACGTGATGCTGCTGACCATCGAATAAAGAATTAGCATCCAGACTGCCTTCTTCTTCAATACCTGCCAGAACATGCCGAGAACTCTGCCAGCTTTTTCAGGCTCTCTCTTCTTCTCGTGCAAGAGAAAATAAGCAGGAACCGAAATGATATTCACTCCTGCAATAATCCAGATAAATTGTGGGACTGTTAGGCCAAATGCAAAGTCAGCTTGGTCGCAGACCTGATAGCACCAATCGTTTGATTCGGGATTTGCTTCGTAGACACTGTTACGGCTCGCAACAGACTCGTCGTCAGTGCACGGAACAGTTGGATCGGACTCGTAACCAGGGCAGTTTACCGCGGGCCCACTAAATCCAAAGACTGTTGTGGCAAAAAATGAAAAATTCCTCCGGCGTTAGCTGCAAATTAAACAAGAGCCGAAACGTATAAACACATCCCAGAGAAATGTTCTTACTGATAACAATTGAAATGAGCAACCTGCCAATTTCCCGCATTGTGTAAATTAATGTCTGAATTTTTCCTCTTCTCTGTTCGCTCTCACGATGAGCCATCCAAACCATCATGCCATCTGCAGCCACATCTGACATAACATAGCCAAGATTTGCTAAGGTAAGCATTATTACCAACGTCGATGGAGACACTTCGTCTCCCATGCTTGCTAGTCCCACCAGAACCCCGGCACATAGAATCCAACCCATCACTATGTACCACTTCCACCTCCGACCAAATATCGGGAAGCAATCCGAAAGAAAGCCAAACAATATCTTGTAACTCCAAAACACCGTCACCATCGATGCAGCGGCAGAAAAGAAGCTTGAACTAACACCATTCTGAATAATCAGCACGGGATACAACAAGTTTACAGATCCACCATAAACCAATCCAACACTAAAATAATTCACAGGAATTCCAAAATAGCCCTTGGACCATGGACTCTTTTCCTTCTCGTCTTCGTCGGTAGAATTTTCATCAATTGTATCTTCCGTTGGTGCCTTGCCACTTTCTACCTCTTTCACGCTCTTATGAATGCTATGGCCGGCAGTGTCGTTTATATTTATACGCCATCCTGACAACCTCCTCTGATAAGCAGATGTCTGTATCGAGTCACCAGCACCACCCTTGGCACACTCGAGTTCGCTGCGATTGGTTTGACTCAGTGATGTCAGGAGTGCACCTGCACCTCCGTCGCCTTGGCCAACGATGGAGCCGCGTGCAGTGGACATCCTCCTGGAGTTCGACATTTTGTTGCCGTACGGATGTGTCAGCCCGTGCAATCATTGCAACCCATGCCACCCGTGCCACGCTCCTTCGGTGCCCCCGTAGCCCCCTCGACTGCCTCGAATGATTTGACTGCCTCGATGCGTCCAACGACGAGAACCAACGACTAGCCCACCTCCACGGCCGTCGCTGCTTCCGCCGCCACAGCCGATGCGGTTGCCGAAGGCACGGCACGCACAGCCCACACAGCCCACACGGCCCACACAGCAGACGCGGAACCCAAGGCACACACCTCAAGCACGGCCCATACAACCCACACAGCCCACACAATGCCACCACTCCCATCCGACAATTCCAGAACGTCCCACATATCCAATGCTTCGTCCTCTTCGTCTCCGCCCTCCCCCTGTGATCCCAATGATGCCAGTGATGGCGAAATGGAACTCGAACTCATAACGCAGAGGATAGTACTTCCAGAGTCGATTCGGATGCCGTCGTTGAGTCGGGACAACCACCGTCATACCGATCCATCTGCCTCCGCCGTACGAATTCGTTCATGACATTTGATTTTGTTGTACGAATCTGCCAACAATTTCCCACACCTAACAATCAACATCATATCGTTGAAACCTTGACTTACCTTCGCAGATGCCAACTGGTCGGCCGGAACAACTTCAATACTCACATACAAGAATTCGTGATCATTGCTTGTATTATTCTATGATGTGAGACATCATCTCAAGTAGTAATCATAATAATGCTTGTCATAGTACGCCAATAGCATTAGTACTCCTACCTATTACTACTATTACTATGTAACATATGAGTACAAAAAAAGATTCTTTCCTAGGTACTAGTACTTTTTAATACTATGTATGTAGGAGTACGAAAAAAGATTTTTTTCCAAGGTACTACTACTACTAATGGTACCATACTATGTAGGAGTATGTAGTTTTAATACTTGATCATAATATGAGTAATAACTTACTTACTTCATTCAAAGTAAGACTGGTTTTGGAGAATAATTGTATCTCTAAAAAATTTAGCATTAAATTAATACGAATTTACCTCATTTTTGAACAAAGGCATCATGGTACCCGCAGCACCCTGTGCTGCCATAAATACAATGGTAGAGTTATTTTTTTCCCTAGAGTAACTAATATTAATTAATACAATTGTCATTAGTAAAAGACAACAAATAATAAGAAGAGCAATTACAATGGCCATGGCAATCAGATGAGCCGGACGGCATGGCTCGTCTGATCGCCACCGTGATATGCCGCGGGAGCCCAGCT
>JALLOT010002483.1:0-12717 GCA_036939595.1 Thalassiosira livingstoniorum | reverse complement strand
CAAAACCAATTATTCCGTTTTCAATTTTTTTATAGAAAATTTAGTAGCTACCATCGAAAATAAAACTTTTTTGGTTATGACTAGTTTCATTTTGATTTTTTGATTTTCATGGGAGACGGTCAGACTGCTAGGATACAAACGAGCTGTTGTGTGATATTGATGTTATGATCAACTGGAAAATTAGAGGTGAATGCATGAAAAAAGGCTGTTGGTTTGAGGAGATGCAAGGCTTCTTGTAAATTATGCTGTCATTCAACCCATGCATAGTTGAAATTTCAAGGTGAGTAAATGAAAAATGAATTGGTGATGGATAAAATGTCAACATGAATTTTCCAAACAAGTCAATCTGCTGTGAGAAGCTCTTCAACAATTCAAACATTACTAAAATGTCTCAAACATGTCTAGAGAGTAAATGAAATATTACTCTACCAAAACTTGCCAAAATCTCCATTGGTGCAGTGAATAGCAACATCTGCAGTTACAATGCTATTTTTAATTCAATATGCAATCATGGGTGTGTTCTTGGAAACTTTTTTGTTATCATCCAAAACATGTTGATGACACTCCCAAAATTAATGCTAAATACCTGATTTTGTTGCAAAACTTAAAGTACTCTGGCACCATACATTGATTTCGTGCCAAAATATCAGTAACACTCCTGAAATATAGACGAAAGGTCTGATATTCTCCCAAAATGGTGCAATTAGAAATTGTTCTTGATGTGTATTATGAATGTTCTGTCAGTGACAATTAAGTTAAAAAATATAAAAGTGATGGGCTTTTATAACAAGACAACACACAAATATGCCTCTGTTTTTCTACGTTAATATTGTTTATGGTGAATTCAGGAAAAATGTTGGTAACTATCATTCAAAAACAATTGCTGATCAATCAGCTGAAATATAAATGGCAAAATATTAAACTCAGAAGGGGAGAAGATTTATTGCCTTTGCACAAAAAAGAAGAAATATACACAACAAAAAATAACAACATCTCCTGCAATTTTACTGTAACAAAAATTATGCAACAATTTGATAATAAATATTTACTTTCATTATTTAACTCTATTGAAACTTCTGATATGGCTAGCTTGAAAATAGTTATAATCAATCAAGTAATATGAATGATTGATTTGAAGTCCATATTCTCAACACATTTCTTACTGACTAAATCATGGGAAGGCAGTGCTTTGAATTGTACAAGATCAAGTCTGAGTGCTTTGTAGAAACAGAAATCATGCTGAGGAAATTAGAAACTAACATGAAGACAACAAAGACTAATTACGTACAATTCTATCTGGTGCAAACATAGAAGTTTTTGGTGTCATTTCAATAGGGGGATATCTTAGTCATAGATAGCAATGTGTCTCTGGAAGACTCATCACTCTATTGAATATTAGTTATCAATATCACTCTAAACTGGGGTAACTCATACCCAACAACATAATATATATTAAAGCAATACACCAAATGATATTTTCTGTTTATCATTTTATCAGATCTTTCCAATAAAAAGGGAATGAACAACAAAAAACAAAAAATAAGTGTTCAAATGTTGTCCCATCATAAATTCAAGTACAAGTTGATGAGGTATAATTTGCATTTTTAATTGAATAACTTAGGCTGTGTAATTGACAATATTATTTATTCAATCTTCTTTTTTACTGGATAAGTGCTATTTAGATGGTCCACATGTGTAAGCAAAGAAAGGAAGACCACTATTTACAGTGGCACATGCGGAGAGGGTCCCTATGAGAGATTTAGTACCAAAAATGACATAACTAGTGAATTAGGTACTAAGGAAGTGAATCACATAATAATTTACCAAAAATTGTTAAAAGTTCATAGAATTCTATGCAACAAGTATGATTTTTTGAGAAATTCTGAAACTGTGAAAAATTACTAGGTTATTGTTCATTTAAAAACAGAGAAAATTGAGGAAAAATTTAATTCAATTTCTATCAATTTTTCCTCATAGATCTTCAGTGCCACAAAAAATCATTGGAATTGGACTCTTAAAAAAACTGGAATCAGCAAAAATTCGCTTTCAATTTTAAAACTTGATGCATGTCAACCTATGTGGGAGTAAATTATTTCTCTGAGAAAATTGAATGTTAATGTCCCATCCATGCACCTTGCACATTGCAAACATAATGAAAAATGAACACAAACAAGGAACAATGAACTTTCACTGCCATTCAATCACCAATCATCAACAAAATTTTCTCAAAAGAGATCAATATAGGATCAATATCTATTGATCCTGTATAATACATGACACCCATCATTTTTGTTTTCATTTTTCAAACATTAAATTAATGTGAATTTAGTGGTGTAAATACAATATTGGAATGCACGTGACTAGTGTTGGTTTCAGTCATTCTGATCATATTGTTGACAGTGGACACTGATAGAACAGCTCTAGTACTACTAAAATCAAATATAATAATATTGTTTGCATCAAACTCTGCTAAAATAAATGTTTTAGCTATCACTAAGTTCTCAATCAAAAATTATATAGTTAGTTTTGAAATTGTTGTTGCCATCTTTGTCATCAATGCCATTGCCCATTGATATTGAGACAATGACAACCATGATGCCTGTTTGGATGCCATTCTGCTTTCATTATTTGCATGACTGGGTTATCAAAAAAATGATTGTTCATTTGCTAGAGTTGTAGGCTCTATCTCTACTTGACACCCACAGCCGTATCATGGGTAATCATTGTTGTTGATCAAAAAAGTTGTTGTGGGCGGAAAGGTAGGCAGGCATGTGTTGGATTTTGGGTACAACATGTACAGAAAAACAATAATTTTCAAAAGTAAAAACATAAATACAACATGTTGTACCATACAACTCAAATCATTGAATTGGATCTAAACTCTTTACATTTCAGTGTTACTTCAGATGCTTTGTCAATTCAAGGAAGGGTGCCAATGGAAGTGAAATATCTGCACTTCTACTTCAGATATGACAACAAAAATATTTAATCTATTTTTAACAAATATCTCAAACATTGACTAATCTACATTTCAAGCATGTGGACATTATTTGCTCAATACATATTGTAAAACTGTGATTGTAAGATTAATTCCTATTGTGTTCTTAAACTGACAACTTAATTATCATGGCATACAACTTTTTGGTTTAAATGATGGTAATTTATCTTGGAATTTGTGACTTCTAACTACAAAGCACAACAAGGCTACAAGTGAATACATTATACTTGAAAAACAAATCAATAAACAAGATCTTTTCAACACTTCTAATTGAAGAAGAGAAGATTAGAGGTATCAATATAATGGTCAAATACAATGCAGGTATTTTATTATCACTGAATATTTTTTTTGTTTTAGTTAATCAAATATTGACACAGTGACGAAGAGCCATTCCAAAATTAAATTCATTTTTTGGCAATTACTTTCACAGATTTTGAGGGAAAGAGGAAATAATTCTAGTGTGAACTTGGTTCAAACTCTCTTCTTCTTTGTACATCATTGAATTATAATCATATGATCAAATATTTGATTTTAGATTTTTTTTATGTCAATTTGGGTCCCATTAGTTAGCACATGTGACCCTCTGTTTCTATCTTTTCTAAACATTCCACTTTTCTATTCACTGGAACTTCGGACCTGGTTGAACATAAGTGGTACTATCCAATGGGGCGCTTTGATGGCGAAATGAGTTAATGAAAAACCATGATGCAAGAAAAATATAATGTATGTTTGTGCTTGGTTAGGCATGTTTTCTCAAAAATAAAAAAAGGATAAAAACTAAACCAACAACAATTTTAAATTACCATAGTGTCAATGAAATACGCTGCAGTTCTCATCGACAAGAATGCTACAATAAAGTACCAAAAGACAACACGTGCACTGAATATTCAACATTTCATGCTATTTAAAAAGAATAATAAAATAAAAATGCTTTTATTGTTGTGTGTCACTCTGTTTTCTGGATTTAGACTGAACGACTGTGGTTGTTACAATGATAATATCGTTATTGCAAGTCGTTTTAAACGGCACCATACTTTCTTTAGCTAAAACATTCTTTATGTACAATGTCAACTATGTCATAAAAAAAAAAAAATATTAACATCCAAAGTACTGCTACATTTTCCACCTTGAGAGTCACATTGTTGACCTACGTGAAATTCTTGACTTCCTTTCGTCTACATAGAATGAACTCATTAAGCTCGTTCACTTGTGTTTCGTATTCCTCCGGCAATGAGAGTTTTACGAGCTCAAGTCGCAGAATTTCTTACTCCATCCGTATCCCATGGCACATTCGTCGATTTCCTCCTGAGTTTCGTACGTTGCCGAATTGCATCTTGATTCGCAAACACCATCCGACTTTGGACTTCCAACCGGTTTCCCGCAGCAGCTTTCTGTCAAATCCCCAACGTAAGCGAACGACTGAGCGGTGTGTCGGCACGAACCTTTTCCTCGACATGAGCGAACAACATTGCCAACGACGCCTTGCACAGGCGCCACTCCTGTTGTCATCATTGTTCCGGCTAGGACATAGCAGGAACTTGCTCCAATGCAGGCTTCGAACATGTTTCCGACTTGCCCGTGGGATCCTGCGTAGGCGCAAGCAGCATCGGCGTCTTCTGTACCCTCTCCGCGGCAAGAGCTTTGAACACTTCCTACGATACCATTGCTGCCGAGGTCGCCACATGAATAACGACCAAGGCAGGAGTCAATCACATCGCCAACTATCAAAAATGAGTGAAATCAAAAAATGGATGTTACATCATGCAAGTAAGGTATGGTAGGATGCAATAGATAATCAAAAAAGCAGTTAAGCTCAAAACGGATTCAAATTCAGTTACGTACCTTCGCCGTTGTTACCTGCTCGCACACAGGATGTTGAACCGATACAACTGTTTATGATCTGGCCAATTCCTGCACCGCCGGATCCACCAACTCCTTGACAAGAGTACTCTCCGTGACAGCTCTGAGCGATCAAAGGGATGTGAGAGTTTTTGCACGACCGTTCACCAGAACAACTGCCGTCTTTTCGGATCCAGCCGTTCAATCCTTCGCATGCTTCCTCTCCGTGTCGTTCGCGGTTGCAGCAATGCAGGCCGTCCTCGCACGAACCGAAGACGGGAGTGTTACAATAGCCGACCCACATTGATTGGCTTTCATCTTGGACACCGTCAGGTGGGATGCATGTAAAATTGGGGTCGCTGCACTGGCATGGGTCGACTGTGTAGCTTTGGACTAGGCCATTGAGTATTTCTTCGCTTGTTTCGGAAAAGGTCTGAAGGAGTCTTTGGCCGAAGTCTTCCGTTTCATGATTGATGGAAGTCTTACGTAAGAAGGAAGTCTCGCTGACTTTGGTGGCAATCTGCTGGAGATTGAAAGAATGAAAGTGGAATTGAGCAATCAAGCAGCGCCAAAACAACTCTGATGGAAAAAGTGCATCATTTTTCATACCTCTGCTTCTTTCGCTGCACCGGTTGCTGCCAAGAATACAAACGACAAAAGCGTGGAGATTTTCATTTTATTGCTGGTATCGGTGCTGATGGTAACGCAACAATCTGAAGAATGAAACAGCGAATGAAAAAATGTAGACTGTCAAGAATATTATGAGGGAAAACTGATCAGAAAAAATCAATGAACAATGCTGCGATTGCTGCGATTGAGCTGTTCATTCTGTTGGATGGAGGCGGCTGCAGTGCGCCATCCAGGGACGAATCTGCGACGCACGGCTGCAAAACAGCAAAACGAGTGAAATAAATAATCTGCGACCACAAGCGAGAGCTGCACGGCTGCAACATGCAATGACTCTTGGGACTTTGAGAGGACAAATAGAAGACATTTGATCCTGAAATAACTAGAAATTATCATAATTTCCCATGGCAAAATCGGGGTAAAGACTGTAAAAAGTGGGAAGCGGCACCCAATTTTCCCTCAAAGATTTTGAAATAAAAGCCTCAGGCTGCTACATACATACAATTCTAAATACACCTAAAAGTAGTATTGTACGAGTACTGCCTACTAATTCTGTGCGACATAGTAGTACTATTGCCCAATAGTAGGTAAAGAAATATAGAAGGTCAGTTTCAACTATACTAAAATAGACCGTCTAAAAAACCGGTCAAAAGAAGGATAACATATTCATTGGATTGTACACATGTTTAGTGAATTCAATAGAAGAATATTTTTTATAGATACAATTTTATTTCACCTGAACTTATTCATTTATTATTGTAATTTCATGCTGACACCGGCAAAAAAATTGCCAGACAGCGGGCGGCATAAAAATTCAATGGCATTTTTTTTTGATCCAATGGCCATTTTTTGCTCACTGGCTGACTATTTTTTGATTCTACCATGCATTTTCCATGTAATTTTGAAACTCACCATGGCATCCGAACCCTCCACTCCCTCCAATGAATTAGCACCAAGCCAACCACTGCAGTGCCAAACAAACAATGACAGCAGCACTACATCAACAAACCATGGGACCAATCCTCCTTAGCACACACAAGAAGGAGCTTCTTGTTGCCCGGTTCCTAATAGGCTCTAAGTTTATTCCTGTGACCAAGTAGTTACAACTTACCTAGTGAACTATCTACCAGCTCTTTTATTAGTATTTATTGTGAAATGTAATCATTATGCAGGACCAGATGGAACCAACTAACTGACCAAATACAATGCTGGCCATCATTAGCTAAGCTGCCATGCCTTCATCAAATCCAATAGAAGCTTGGTCATCTCCCTTCTCACCCATACTGCTCTCTAACTTCACCCAAAATTGTTGATCATGGTCAATGGTACAGGATATTCGTGTTGAAAAATTAAATACAATAAGTTGCAGCTTTGCATAAATGATGAGTGCATTGCTGTATAAGTAGTTATGTCAATGCTGATGGCAATGAGAAAATAAAGAAGAAGAAAAATAGAAAGATAGTGTAAACCATGGCCATATTTAACAATAAGGAGGTCTAACCTGTAGTTTGCATCACTAATAGTGTTACTGCTAACATGATGATGTCACACATCCAAGTTATTGACATGTCAAAATACTTTGTTTTCAACACAAAGTGGCATAAAACTCTTCATTCTTTATTTACAAGCAATTCCAACTTATTGATGAAAAATTATTACTGAACTAGACAATCATGGAATTTTTCATTTATGCTACACCATTTTATAAGAACAAACAGAAATACAAAAATAAGCACCACCATGAACAGTAGAAAGGGATGAAGGGAGCAGTAGCTAGAGAAATTTCATGTTGCAATGTGTGTCAGAGTGGTGTTATTATTGTTAGTCTTACTGTCATGGGTAGCTCTGGTGGGTATGAAAAAAATAACAAAATAGAGTGCAAAAAATAAACATAAGTAGGTAATTTATACTTAGAAGCTTTTCACACCTAGAGAAATCCTGTAAATGAACCCCATAAATGAAGCCTGTAAATTGAGTTAAGCCAGTTCTATCTCTAGCACCCTAAGATTGTCACTCCATATTCAGAAAAGAAATGGAACAAAGTGAGGAAGAAAGTTTATATTTTATTTCTTGATAGAAGGTTATAGTATTTATGGGATTTTACAAGGGAGAATAGGAGCCTATTGGGTGAACCATTAAAACCCGCAAGATCTCGTAGTAATGTGCACTGAATTTCTTTATCAAAATTTAATAAAATTTTTTACTAGAATCATGTACAAGTAGACTATCTTTGAGAAGTACTCTCCCACAAAATCTTTGTCTGTCCTTTGCCTGACAGCCCTTGATGAGCCAACTCTCAATTAGGAATCAATAATTCATTATGTATGTACTGAAATACCAGTAATACGGGGAAGATAGATAACCTTCAGTCTAGAAAATATGTAACATTATTTGAAATAAATTCTTTCCTTTTAGGTTTTCTCAATAATGAGTGACAATCTTAGGGTCCAAGAGAGAAAATTGATTTGACTCAATTTACAGGCTTCATTTAAGGGGTTCATTTATGGGATTTCTCCAGGTGTGAATCACTTCTTACTTGATCGTCATCAAATAATATTATCAAAATAGATTACTCAAGCAATAGTACTAGAAAGGTAGAGAAAGATATTATCAATATTTTTTTTAGTTCTGATGAAACAAGGCGGCGGCCCCCCTTGACAGCCCAAAGTATTGATTGTACTCAGGACAGCTTCATTTCAAAGGATGAAACATCTGTAAGTATGGTGTTACCATACATCCTACTTGTTATCAAAAAGCCAGAGAATGAAAATTATTCCTTACTCCCTCCACTACCCAAAAAAAGCATACTTGACTCAAATAGAAGAATTGAAGTAAGTTTCGATTTCAGAAAAATCTATTTATGCAAACCTGATTTTTCTCTTTGAGACCTTTTTTTGATGTGTAACAACCTGAGGATGTCTCTATGGCAGAGTAATAGTGTGACTCATCTTGTCTAGTTCATGCAAATTTGTTTAATGAAGCCAGATTTGGCTCTATCATTATTTGTAATAGAGCCAATATTGGCTCTGTTACAAAAAAAATGTCGAGTTCACCATGTGTCTGAAAAGTGGATAAATAGATTCAGCCTGAAATTTTGTGTAAGAATAATATCTTCAACCCTATCATCAGACTGGCATTCAATGAACTAATTCAATGTTTCCAATACCACTACAAGCTACTAACAAAAAGCATGGTGAAGAAAACTATCACTTAGGACAATTTTTCGAAAAATGAACTCCGAGAAGAAACAAAAATACTTTTGGGTGATTTTGAGCAATTTTCTGTACTAATTGATATCTTTTCAGGCTTATAGCAGTAAATTGAGATATAATTATTTTTGTAGTAGGGTTTATTTGGATCTATCAGTTTGTAATGGGTCACCAAAATGGCTCTATCATGCCAGTTATAATAGCGGTTTGCCAATTGGTGTTAAGAAGTATGTAAAACTAGATAATATAATTATCTAAATGGTGGTTAATAATGCTGCCACCACCATGAAATGGATACAACTTCTGATTTCAATATGGCAAAGCTGCCACCACCTCTTCCAGCTGATAAGACCACAAGCATTGGTCCTGTCTGATACAACATGTGATTGTTTTGGGTATAAACTACCAAAACTTAGATCTGAATAAATTGGGGGCAAAAATGCAGTCAGCCTCCACCTGTGTCAACTCTGACTCGTCAAATATGTCAGATCTGTCACTAATCATCAAAAACCTCTGTACAATTTCCTGTATTATTTGTACCATATATTTTCATCATTGACTCTATTAAATAGGAACTAATATGTTTTTTGTTCACTTTCTTTGTATGTAAAGATCTGTATACATGCCGTATTATTTTTTCATGTAGACCCAAAAATTGATGGCAATCTTTATCATCAAACTTCATCAGCTGAAGATCATGGCAATCTTTGCTGTCTGATGCATGAAATGGGGATGGAGTAGAAAATTCCTAATTCTGGTTCCATCTATTCCACTTGTGAATTCTGTGTTTAGTCCTCTTGAACACTATTGTGGTGAAATGGTGGCTTTGGATGGAGATCAGCACTGGTGTTGTACCCGGTCGATACTAGGTAGTCGGGTTGGCATCGTTGATCATAAAGAGCCCATAGAGAGTCATTAAGGTCAACAGAGACATATGTTTATTTCATAGTATCAGGAAATAAGACTGTTGTTTCTGCTGAAGATTCTGCCATGGTGAAGAAGCTTGTCAAGTGGCACCATTGTGGGTGAGGCATCAGCCATTGCAGCTAGATATGCATAAGTACCTGCAAGAATAAGTATGATTTAGGTAGTACAAAAAACACCTTCTATTTGGAACATATCCAAATTTCGAAAACAATTTTTTATGATAAATAGAGAGAGTAAAATTTTTTGTGAGGCGTTGGAAATAACATGGCATGGTACTCGAAATGTCCAGTGTGAGAAAGGTTATTCACTAACGGCAATTGGTTGCACTTCGAATTAGGCCACTGGGCGGGAGGGCCGCAGAAAAAGCAGACAATTGTTAGGAGTATTAGACAACCTTAGACAACTATTGTGTTCATACCAAAACGTCAATTCTGTATTCTTTCTGTTTGACATAAAAATGTCTTTTTTAATCAAACAGTGGGATTATAGTCAGTATTATTTATTTGTCAGAGATAGATCTGATTATCCAAACATACAGATCCAAATCAGATTCTTCTCTTCAAGGCCTTTTCATTGCTGTATGACACCCTTTGGGTGTCTCCATGGCATCATGGTATAAATGTAAACTAAAAATGACACCTCCACCATGAAATCAACAAACCTTCTGCTTTCACAATGGTTAAGCTGCAGGTTCCACTTTCAACACAACAGATGAAGATATTTGAAAATTCCCGACATACCATGCTCTTGGTTTGGTCATAAACGACCAAAAACTTCATTTTAATGGACACCATAGTGGTGAACTGGTGGTGGTGGAAGGCATCCAATGACGGTATTGTACTTGTTTGATATTCGGTCAATCATCTCCGCCAAAGTCGTAGATCCCATAGAGGGTCTTTAAGGTCAATGGAAACATGTGGCAATTGTAAATTATAGTAGTATGCCAATAAGGCCATTTTTTGCTTCAGCTTCCATCACAGTGGAGATCATTGAGTGGTCCATGGTTGAAGAGTCATCATCAGCCATCATCAAGCATCAGTTGGTAGCAGGAATAATAATTAGTACTGGTAAAAAATGACCTTTTATGTGCAACATGATCCAACTTCTTTTAGACCTTTTTATGTAATCCAGAGGGAGATGTATTTCTCTTCCAGGTTTTTTCAAACTACAATCTGACGTCAATACTAATTAATGATGACTGTTGGAGTGCCATGAAATGACGTTCATGTGTCACAACATAAATGCTTGAAGGGGAAATGAATAAGATAAGAGTATGGGTAACAAGAAAGAGCGATGACAATAGTTTTAAATGTGCCAAAACAAAATTCAATTGATATATTTTTTATGAGAATGAAGACAGTTGCAAACACAAATAATGACATTCGGCAGATATTGTAAATAATGTAGATATGGACCTGGTGTCCTTTTCAATTTTCTGTCCATGGTTGTTTTTTTTTCATCACTTTTATTTTATGTTTGTGATTGTTTTCTAAAATTGGGGTTGCTTTTTGAAAAAATTCTAAACAATTGTCAAAAATGTAAAAATATGGGGGTAAAATGAAGAACAATAGAAAATAAAGTTTTTAACAAAGGCCTATGGCTATTTTTGAAAATTCTACTAGGGTCCTTTTCAAGTGGAGTCTTGGGTGTATATGTTTTTTTTGACAAGTAAGGTTGTTTTCTAGTACAGAAAAAAAAACACAACAAATTGAAAACACTTATCTTCTAAAACTTGTCATGATCATGCAAAAAAACTTATAAAAATTGTTGCATTTGCCAAGCAATTTGTCACAACAACATCAATGGAATATCCCATAATCATATTAAAAACATGATGAAAAACTTAAAGCTTCTACATTATTGCAATACTGTGCCACACTTTACAATGATTTGTTCTCATAATGATCAGCATGTGCTGTTTTCTGCTTATTTTATTGATACAAAAACAATTGCCAAGATGAAATCCTCAAGATCCTCAACAACCCCAAATATTCTCTTGACACATCAATGACAAGCTCTCAGAATCTTTGATGCACTCAATATCCTCTTTGCATCTCTTGAAATCAATTTTGACACATTCTTAGCATCTACAAACCCTTAAAATTGGTCCAATGCTTTGAATTTTTTTATTATTTGCTGATTGGCTGTGAGAAAAGGATGATTAGTATTATATCTCACATTGCTTCTAATAAATTTTTTTTAGCAATTTTTTAATTCCCTTAGTACCCTAATAAGTTCAAGCACCTCCTACAGCTTCATGAAAGGTGTATGCTGTGAGAGGCTGTGAGTATTGGTAGACAATGCATTACAATACAATATAATATCTTTGTCATGGAAAGTGTTGTAGATAAAAACCAAACAACCCTATTTGACATGAAGTACCTAAGGTGTATACACCTTCTTAATCAACAAAATTCTTTGCACAATCAGCCAAAACATTTAAAATCATTTAATGAACTCAACTCAATTCATTAACTATTTTTTATATTCATGATAAGTTAGTTTATGATAATTTCAAGCAATAAGAAGTGTGCCTTATGCCTTTAATAACTAAAACAAGACATAGATATCATTGGAAGATGTGAATTCACTGCATATTTTTATTCACAACCATTACCACCACCATTGTGGCAATGATGGTAATGGTTGTTGGTCTTTTGACATTGTTGTAGCATGGTGTTCAACAGTGCATTGGTCTAAAGAATGTGTTCTGTGCATACTTTGTGGCAAACATGACAGCACACCAAGAAGTACTCAAGAAATGATATTGTAGCATGAAAATGAAGATATCATTTAATAATAAGAAAAATTAGTAGTTCAAACAAGATAAAAAGTTTATTTTAGCATATATAACTTGCTTTATTTGATTTTTGTGTTGAAACAGCCTTGATATCCTCTCAATATCATTGCATATTAACAAAATACTCTCAAAATACTTTCAATATCCATAGAAATATTCAAAAAATTATTCACATAATTCACAACAATAAACATATTAATGAAAATTTTATCAATCTTGACACTGTATGGCTGATTCATTTAAGTCACACAATATTTTTGCTTCAAATAATGCCTTAACAAAACAAGTATTTTTGACTCTTATATCATGTGATGCTG
>JALLOT010002482.1:0-12725 GCA_036939595.1 Thalassiosira livingstoniorum | reverse complement strand
AGCAACCACAATGAAAACAGTATCAGATATACATGGTGTTGTTGTATCTCAGACATCAAACAAAATAATGAGGAACAGGCATGGGGTACCTAAGACATCAAGATATTATAGAGATGGTCCCCTGAATATTGAATGTGAATTTGAAGTCAAGGAAAAGGGCATGTTCAAAGTAGTGATGAGTCCAAAAAATAAAAAAGAAAATACATAAACAAAATTGAGGGACAATTATTCAAATGATGTTAACATTATGGAAGCAAATTGCAAGCTTACCATCAGATGTGTCCCATCAAAATCAAATCCTTTCATGATTAAACAATGTTGCAATGGGTACATTCAGAGCATTGTAGTGAATGTTTTGTACACCAGTTGCAATTCAGCTTTGAATTGGAATAGACTCAAGTCAATCCCAATAAGATATGAAGTCCAAACAATCTGACCACCTGAAAAAACTTAGCACCAAAACATATCCACTGTATTTGAAAGCAAGTCATGCATCTCCTTACAAACTTTGAGTGACAATAATGACTTCCAGTACTTCCTCAAAATTGTTAGAGATGATGATATTTTTCAATTCATTGATCAAGAAATAACATTGGACAATGATGAACCACAACATGCTGCAAGAAGGATATGGATTGATACTCTCCAAGAACATGGTGACAAAACCGATTCAATACTTCCCTTTGTGGAGTATTTGGAATTAATAAGAAAGAATGCTTGTGGATTTGTTGTTTGATTGACAGTCAATGAAAAGGGGAATTTCAAAGGAACTGTGTGGCATACTGCTACAATGAGAGATAACTTTGAAAGGTTTGGTTGCTACATGTCACTTAATGCATTGTTTTGTGAACTCAACAAATTGTTGTGGCCCCACTTTGCCATCATAATGTACATCAAATTAAGCAAAATATGTCTAGCCTGTGAGGTAATAATGTGTGGAGAAATGATTGATGCATATGGATTCATGGGAAAATTTGTTGAAAAACACATACCAGTGTGTCTGTGAACAGAGAGATTAACCAAGATGATGTTATTAACTTTGGACTCATCAATGCTCATTATTTCACTGATCAATTTCATCTGTTCAATTCAAGTATGCCAAAGCACTTTGGTCTCAAGTGAATGAAATTATCAAAGACCATTTGCGCTAGATGGTTTATGCTTATACAGAACATTTCTTTAATTGATCTTTGGATAATGTCAGAATAGAGTTATGTAATTAGTAAGAGATAGATCTTGAAGCATTGAACAACCTAAAAAAGTTGGCATTATTGAAAAGTACTCATGTATACTTTGAGCTAAAAAACTCCTGGTATCAGGGGTTTTCATAGATCTGATATGGCCAAAAAATACCACTTGAGCATCCTTTGTAATTTTAATGAAGATCACACAAAAACACACACATACTTTGAGAATGGAACTACTTCTGTCAAAGATTTGTTTGCACAACAGTGTATTTTGAATAACAAACACAACAAAGAGATGGTTGCAAACAATAAAAAGATGAATGTCAAAAGTGAGCAGTTGCAAGCTAAGCCTGAGATACATGTTGTCAACAAAATCATCAAAGCAGCAAAGGAAATGTCCCTCAAAGATTCTAAGCAACTCAAAAAGGCTCAATGGCCAATCATGAACTAGCTACTTCACATCACACAGAGAACAATGGGTTCACTTACTCAATGATCAAAAAGCATTGTTATTCCTAATCGACCATCGTTGTTTCTGTTACAGAGACTTACAATTTCATCTGTGGCAAATGTACAATTTATGAGTGTCAGTGTGCCTATTTGTAAAAATTCCACAGCAGGTACATGAGAAGTCTGTTTCAAAAATACATTTCAGAAGACAACAAATCAAAGAATGAGGGAGCCAATCTCATTCACAGAAGAGATAGATGGCAAAGAATCTGATGGTATGGTTCCTCAAGACAACACAATTGAAACTGATATTGATGAACTAATTCCTGAACAGGAGAACAAAGTAGTTGATCTGTCCACCAAGATTCTTCTTCATGATAAAAAGAGCATGAGTGACATTTTTTCTTTCCTAATGTCATACTATCAGAACTGCACTGAAGAAATTTAGTAGTTTGTTATTGGAGGAATGGCAATGAACATGAAAAATATTGTTGTAAATGGAAACAATAATAAATGCAATTAGGCATAGATCACAGAAACAATGAAGTCTTCAGAGATTGAAAGAATTTCTAAGGAAATGGTTCAACAGTACCAACCAGCATTCTTGCTGTAAAAGGGAGGATTCAAAACTATTTCTGCATCATCATTGAAAGTAAAATTGTGTGCTTCAGAGCATCTAAAAAGGCACCAAAGAAAAGATTGATGATAGCCAGTGAGCATGCTTCACAAAAAAGAAAGAAACTCTAAACGTTTTGAGGTCAGGAGCTCCAATACTCTCACAAGATGATGAATTTCTTTTTGTGAAAACACAAAGTGAGCTGCAAAGCAATGAAGTTTTTATGTTGGGCAATCAAAACATAGTGTTTTGAAATGTACCTAACATCAATCCTTTCTTGTAGATTCCATGGAATAGTTGGTCAATGATCCCAAAAAACACCAGATACTGGTAGCAAGAATCAAGAAGAGCATGCCATTAGGTTTAAGACCACAAGATAACAAGTTGATTTTTAAATTCACAAGCAAGTAAATGATTCAGAGCTTCATTATATCTGATGCTTACCTTATTGAAAAAACTAAAAGCAGTGCCAATAATATTTCCATGGCAGAACTGGGTTTCCAAATCAGTTTCATTGGTAAAAATGGTCAGCTTAAAAATGAAGCAGAAGAATTGTCTGTTAGCAGGATATTGCTCATGTAATTGTTGTCAGAAACAGAAAGAAAAGGAAATTTGTGTACAACAAAACAAGTAATGTCAAGTATGGATGGAAATCAAAGGTGTCTGATGTTGAAGGCTTAGGGTTGTAAACTTTGAATAATTTTTTAGTAACATAAGGGGGGTTAAGGTAATAAAGCTTTTGTATTAAAATTCATGTGGACAGAATTTTTGTCTCATGCAATAGAAAAATTGTCAGCATAATCAACTGACAACATTGTTGTTAAATTTCCTCTGTTGAAATATACCAGTGCCCAGTTCAAAGTTCCATAACCATTAACAGTATAAAAGTTTTGCAACAAGTTTTCTCCTTGCTACCATTTTCAACCAATAAATATTCTGTTGTCAGAAGAACAAGTGCCAACAACTAGTCTAGACAATATCAGATAATAATCCATACCTATCTCCTTCTGCACTATATAACACATTAATTTTTCAATCCTATTGCTTGTCACATTATGATTGAAAAATTTGCAGAGCTTGAGCATTGATTCAGCTATTTCCTCAACAATGGATGTTGATTTCTTGTACCAGCCTATTTTCTTTTCCAAGAAATGTTCAACAGCCCCATCCCAAGAAGAGGTAGATATACATAGAATTGCAAATCTATTATCCCAGAGAGAGAAATAAGAATTACAAGACCAGTTGCTCAAACTGGGACAATCCTATCCATAGTCTCCATCATCTTTACAAGGTCTTGGCAATACTGAATGCAAACTTCCTTTCCATAATTTATCTGACAACTACTTTTTTCCTCCTTCATTTTCAAATCATATACAGAGAACCAAGAAAAAACAAGTTTGACATCGTATCCAATCATCTCATCACAGTAGAGATGATTGGAGGAGACTCAATACCTCTTTATCTCTGCACTACCAATATCTTTGACATTTTTCATATCTTTTACCTTTAATTTACAGCAAGTCTCTGAAGGTTGAATATAAAAAGACTTTATTGGATTGAATTTATTGCTCAAAATTTTTAATGCCTTCCAAAGTGTTGTAATTGTGTTGCCTTGATTTGCAAAAAATAAAGATCTATGTACACTGCTCTTTTAAAATACCATTATTCATATCACAATGGTTCACTGAATGTACCAGAGCAGACCACATTGACTTAAAAAGATAAAGAGAAAAATCCAATCTAATTAGTTGCTCCAATGTAGTATAAAATATCATTCAGCAAAGACATACTATCTTATCCATCTCCTCTTTTTTCAAACAACCATCTCCATTGAATCTTGTAGTGGAGAGCATTGGTTTCATTTCCTCCACAAGTGCTTTGAACTTCTCCTTATCAAATACATTCTTGATGTAGCTTATATCATCATCATCATGAAAATTGTTAACCAATAAATGTCTACAATTGCATTCACTTGGTATTTCCAGTACAAACTTCCTCTCCTTTGCCTTCTGGTTTCATTTGTAGTCCAGGACCTTACAATCATAAAAGAGAATAGACATGTTGACAGTTTTGTAAAACATTTTAGCATTATCTAGTTTCTCTTGCACCTCTATGCAGAAGTCTTGACAGCTCATAGGAATACTTAACTGGGAGGTGTGATCAAATCGGGAAGACTTCAGAGGAGGATTCATGCTGTCATGATGTGCTCTCAATTGTGGCTTGTGATTGGAAGCTTGGTGAACTTTGTGTCTAATTATTATTTGTAAGATNAAGAAGGCTGTAACTGCTGCAAAAGGCATTTCTCATTGATGGGTAATCCAAGTTGCTTCTTCCAATCATCCAATCAAATAATGGTATCTTGGAACCTGTCAATGATATGGTGAAATTCAGTATCTTACAAATAATAATTAGACACAAAGTTCACCAAGCTTCCAATCACAAGCCACCCAACTTCAGAAATATCTTTAGGTTTCTTGATTAGCTGCAACTTGGTTCCTCCAAAATGATGCTTTGTCTAGTAAACGCTACAAATTGACAGTGTAATACCTAAATTTGCTTGTAGATTCACTTAAGCAGAGTTAGGCTTAGCTTTCTTCAAAGACACAATTATCAAAAAATACAATGAGTGACACAGGATGTAATTCTCTGTAAAATTCACACAATCTTCACACCAGTTATCCCTGTTACAAGATGCACAAAAACTCTTCTTGCTAAATAAACAAAAAATCTTTGTTTCTTTGTGTATTTCCTTCTATCATCATCAGAACATCTCCTATCTACTTTGGACTTTTCATACCTATCAATATGTATTGATTACCATTGTTGAGGTTTTATTACTTAAATTGAGTTTGCAAGTTCCATTTAAAGGTATGTTCAACCATAAGCACTTACACCAGGTATTATAATGACCAATGTTTGGTCTTTCTTTTTTGAATATCTTTCACAGAGCTATGATTAGTTTTCAGTAACATTTTTTTGGTATTAAAAATCAATGGGTGGTTATTAAATCCCAAAATACTTTTTGAACAATTTTTGTAAGCTTTCAAACCAATTATTGAGAATAATTCATTTCAGCATGCCCATTCAATATTATCAAGGAGCAATACATTTGAAATACTCATGGTATTTTAGTTTTATCTTGGCTAAAAGTATGATACAAACAATGATACCTTTAAATGTCAATGCAATGTTTGATTTAACATTCGCTACTAACCATTGTAGGTACTCTACTATTATAAGGTAAAGCACATTATAGGTAATCACTACTACTTATTACTCCTATCTGGCATCTTTTGGTATGGTAGGTAACTTCTTATTACAAAATAATAAGGTACGTAGGTGGTACTCAAGACATGAAACATACATGCAATCAACAAAAATTAACTGGAACCCACTCACCCACAACTACAACACGCCACCAAAAACAAGGGACAGCACACAACCATGTCATGGTGCCAGCTGCTGCACTGGTTGCTGCACCTGACACCAACCACTGGCTGCTGCCACTGCCACCACCAGCTTCCAATCAGCCCTTGGATACCCCACCAACGAACTCCACACTACTGTCACTATCAGGTGCCAACCATCAACACCTTTGCAATGAGGAAGAAAGAAAATATCATACACTGGCCCTTGATGCAGTTGAGGTGGCAATCCAAAAAATTTACATGGTCATGAGTATTATAATAATTAACATTTTACTATTTTTGATTTGTTGCTGTTACTGATTCAGTCTTTTTCCACCTCCACATCATGCTATGCTTCATTGTAAGCAGCCCACTAACTGCGACCAATCATAAGATTGCAACTGGGCAACAAAAAAATAATAATGGTAAGACAACATTTAATTTTTTTCTCTTTGGTTTAAGCAAAGCACCCTGACTAACTTTGTTTAACAACAAATCTTATCTCTACATTCCAGTGAAGGACGCACCCTCAAGCTTGAAGGCTGCAATTGCTGGAACAACGTCCGAACTGTGGTTTGTTATTGAGTCACCACACTCTAGGTGCCAATGATCTTCTTACATATTAACATTTGTGTAGATGCCCTAAAAAATAGCTAACCCTAACTTCTTACTTCTTCCAATGTATACATGTGAGCTGCAAGTAATCCCAATCTTACTTGCTGTAATACTCTGTTTCTATAGCTTTTGTGAAAAGAAAAATATAAAACATATCTTATAAATAGAAGCACAAAGCAAATCAATTTAATATCCACTTATGTACATAGAAGGTGTCCCTTTATTGTAGGTCAAAGATCCATGTAAAGGACTCTTACCTTTTTCTTTTACCAGTTTTTTATTCAATATGTCTTTTGTTTTATTTTGAATTTTGATAGCCCTCTTATTTGTCTTTTTCTTTTGTTAGATTGCCGTTTTTTATTTTTTTCAAGGGCTTATATTTTGAAAGACTCTCCTTGTCCTCTGATTCATTATGTGACCACAGATAAGTGCTGTATGTATCAGAGTCTGTTGTACTGATGCTACAAACATCTGCAAACATATCCAACAGTTCTGGTGACCCATTGTTATTATCATCTAAGTCAAATTGAGCATCAAATTCTGAATTGGGACAGTATTTGATATTAATCCTCTCTTGACATACAGTGGCTCTTTCTTTCTTTTTTGCACAGAGTGCTTGGCCAAGTACATTGAATGCAATTCTCAATTAAAGTAAGCACTGTTATAGCATAAGACCTTATTAATTCAATAAATAGTTAGGGAGATATCTGTACTTAGGTATAGTTATGTAGATAAGTGCAATACTTGTCAGCCTGTGATCAGAGTCTGTTGCCACCCCACCAAACCCTTTTTTGCTCTTTTTCAAATTGATTGTGTTCAATGGACTTTCCTATTTTATGATAGTGGCACTTTCAGTGAGATGACCAATGTAGTTAAGATTTTTTTACTTGCTTTGATAATTAAGAACAGAATCTTCCAAACTTTATGTCTCCTTCTTTTCTCCAAGTGATCACTACTACTTAATAAATAATGCTTCCTGTCCTTTGAGTTGTAGAAAATACAATGTATTTCAGATTGGAGTGGTTTCTCTGACAAGTCTTTGGTTTAAAAAGGGAAAAGAAAGTTTAAACTCCATATTTCCTTCTGATTCTTTGAGAGGAATTCCTGTCTGATGATTTAGGCTTAATTGTTTTGTTGTACTGTTCTTCATGTTGATTGTTTCCTGCCAATTTATTTAGAAGGATGACTGTGCATAGGTTGAATTCTCAAGATGATCGGCTTGCTCAAATGACCAACCTTTTCACTGAACAAGACTAAAAGCCTGGAGATTCACAATTCATAAACTCAATCTGATAGGAAACTGTTCAGTGTTCCATTGCATGTGGTGTCCCAAATAAAAATTAAGAATATATTTGATGACCAAAGATGGGGAGACAAATGAGACAAATGAGTGATTTAATGTGCCTAAAATTTAATAAAAATAGAGTAATATTCATTAGAATAGAATCAAAACTTCATGAAAAATGAATGGGACTCCCTTGTTTCTGTTATTGGGGAGGTGTTAATGGTTGTATTGTGTTGTTTTTATTGAAGTGTTCATCTCCTTTAATCCAGTTGTATAATACAGAAGCCCCACACACATCAATATCATCTTCAAATCATTCTCCAAACATCTGATTAACTGACCTGTAGATCAGAAGCACAGTTGGAAATTAAGTTAGTGCACAAGGTAAGTAAAATTGCAAATAATTAAAAAAGCGAACTGAAAAATGGACATAAACAACAACAGTACCATTGGTATCAAAGCACCGCTATTGCCATTGCCATCAATGATGGCACTGGTGCTTCTTTACTCTACCGTTTTTGTTGGTATTGTATGTTGTCATTGTTATCCCCATAATTTCCCACACCAGTATTGCTGTGTTGGGTTTTTCGTGTCACTGTGCTGCCCATTGATTGCTACCAGCACTGATATAGTCATTATTTCCAGGCACCAGAATAGCCAACATTGCCCAGCACTACTATTTCTGTGGCCATTTCTGACTGTCACCAGCACTTACATAACCATCTCCATTGTTTTAAATGTTGCAGTTGTCATCATTGCCAATGTTGGCATCATTACAATCCACACCTTTGACTGGAACTGCTATTGCAATTGTTGCCTTGCTCATTCATCATGTTTGATGTCAATGTCATTACAAGGAGCACTGAAAGTGCTGTTGCCAATGTTATCAACCTCCAGTATTGACTCATCATTAATGAAAAATGCCAGCTCTGTTGTAGATATTGCAAGCTGATCCACTACCACTAATACCCCCTTTGTTACCAGGAGCCACCATTGCTTCACTGGAAAGTTCCATTGTCCAGCAGCTGTCAAGATTGGTTGTCTGGCAGCAAATTACAACTGTGACAATAAAAAATGGTTTAAATTTTAAATACCAACCCAAACCTGATCATCCACAGCAAACAATGCCAATGACAAATAAAGATGCTGCAAGCTGAATGTTCAATAAAATTTGAATGAGATGAAGGATGGCGAATGATAGTTCAGGATGATAATAGTTTTGCAAAGGTGCATGGGTGCCTTGTGAGGGGAGGGAGGAGCAGTTGTTCAAATTAAGAAGGATCAGTGAAGAGATGGTTAAAGTGGAGCTAAAACATTGTTGTCATTGGCCATGGGCCATGGATAATCTGAAAAAATGATGGTGAGTTTCTCAAATCAACATTGAAAGTTTTTTTTTTCAAAAATAAATTAAACATGTTTTTATTTTTATTATTTTTCAAATGGTGTGACTGCTCTAAATTAAAGAAAATAAGTTAAAAGTTAAAAACAGAATCCTGTAAATATGTAGTCTACTTGCTTGTAAAAACATACTAGGATTTGAGCGGGTGATGAAACGGGCGATGCAATTCAGGGCGATGAAGGTGGATCAAAAGATAGAGCATATATAGCTAGTACCTGCTAGTACATACAATTGTACATAGCAGTAGTTACTCAATCGAGAGTAGAGTACTGCATGTATTAGTATGCGTGCATTGGTTTCCTGGTAGGGATAAAAAAATAATACCTACCAATCGAATATTTTCGTAGATTTTGGTGTAGATTCTTACACACGGTGTAAGTACAAGTAATGCTGCTCATACTAACTAATTACTCCCACCTCTGCAAAAGAAGTATTGTACTCGTATCTGACTCGTACTATGTACCATACTAATCAACCTGATTACCTACTTACCGCCCGAGCCTGCCGGAGCATAATATTATCATGAGCAGACTGCACTGGCCATCATACTGATGGATCCAGAAGGATTTGCTATGATCTATGATAGATCCAAAAAGATATCTTGAGAAGAAGAGAGATTGATGGATTCATCCAATCAACTCCGAAACCAATCTCATTCGTCAGCGTAATCATAAAAAGTTCATAACTGTTGAGAACAAACCAAAGTTCTATTCCAATCTCATCTTCTAAAATCCACCAAAAAGATTGTCACCTCCAAACTAACCAGTCTCAAGCTTCATCAAGAAAACAACTATTAATCAGTCATTCAAAATGATGTTCCGACTTGCATTTGTTTCCCTTCTTGCTGTTGGCGCCAACGCCTTCATGACCGCACCCACCGTGCCCACTCGCGCTGTAAGTTCATCCGTCGCCACTGTTTAACTTCCTATTGTTCGTCAGACATTGGTGTCACACTCGGTGCTCTACAATTTAGTTCCCTGTTTCATTTCTAACAATACTCTCGTTCGCTTCATCCAACAGGAGTCCCAAACCGCCCGAAACCTAATCATGACCGAAGAAGAAGTCACAGCCGTCCTTACCAAAGCCCACGATTGCGTAGAGAGCGAATGCTCCGTGGATGAGGTCGACACTCTTATTGCTGAACTCAAGGACCAACATTCTCTCTTGACTAAGCGCCTTGAGAACATTATGAATGCTGTCTCTCATTTGCAGGCAATTAATAAGGACAAGAATCGTAAGACGGATGATATTAGGGCTGTGGTTAAGGATATGCTGAGAGTGTTTACGACACAGGTAAGGAGGTACTAGCAGCGGCTTGCAGTTTGTAGTTTGTGGTCTGTGGTTCGTTTTCAGTTTGCACCAGTGTGCATCTGATCGGCTTCTATTTTTTCGCGCTCTCGTAACTCATTGTTGTCATTTGCCTTTCACGAACTCTCAAAATGAACAGGAGGGCAAATTTGCAATTGGGTTCAGCGGAGATATTGGCGACGGACCAACCACGGCTTACGATGCCTTGCCCCCAAAGCCATGGAAATCTGGGCTTAGTCCTTAATTAGGGCAGCAATCATGTTGTAGGTTCCATTGGGGATTGTATGCGAGCCATTAATGGGGAAACGAGTTCACCTCGGGTTACGCGGCTGTCTTGAACAAATAATAACACGCTACAAATTAGGTTGATGGCAGCTACCGTGTGGATTTGTTTACAAACTTTCGTCTTATGCAAATTTCTATTCCTTTCACGCAACGGGGAGCGGGGAGAGAAGCAGTGTCTTGAGATGCAGTATTTCGGGTGAAGTTTTTAGGATGTGCCTTTTTGTTAAGAGTCAGGTAGTCAGGACAGGATAGTAACTGTTCCAAAACAACGAAACACATAGTAATATAATTATCAGGCTTATTCAAAATGTTAAGTGACCACTGTCGCGTAGTTTGTCAGAACGAAAAAAAACTTAACGAATCTAACGATAAACTTATTTAGAGGAAAACGCACTTTGTCAGCACGCAAAACCACATTAGAGGGAGGATGCCCAAACAGCCTTTGGACACAACGGTTGGGCGAGACCAAATCTACTGATCTTTGAAGTTGGTATTTGTTAAAGCTCCCTCTAAAATATTGCGTGAGAGAGACAAGACAGTGTTTCGTTGTGTCTTCTATCTTGGCTAAAGTTTCTCCCTTCAGTTCTAATCCTGATTTATGGCAATTCACAAAAATTAGACGACTCTTTGGTTTGCCACTCATGACTGAGAATTCCAGTTGATTTGTCAAACTATTTTTAAGAAAGTTTATTTCTTCAGGAGTTACAGTTGGCTTGGGTCGTGAAAACTGGGGGGCGCAAGACTAACGCTATCCTCACCTGCCCAAGAGTCTGCTTAACCAGGATATTGGTTCTGAACTCGAAAATTATGGAGGGAGGAGGAGAGTTTCAATTCATCTGTTGATTCCCGTTTCATTTGAATATTGAAGAGTTCGCACCAGCTCGTACACTCATATTATTAGGAGTATTACTTAACCCAAATGGTATGTTCTAAAATATTATTGGCACATGACATTTGTGTTTTCTGGCTGCAATTTTATATCAAGCTTACATTATTCAATGCGTCCTAAGTACTATTGAAAGCATTCGCCATAAAACCTGATCCTGTGTGTTCAACTAACACCCTAATTTCTGAAGCCCTAACTAAAACGCTTATCGCCCTAATGAAATTACTTCTTAATGGGTTTGGGGGGCAAGACATCGTAAGCAGTTTTTCCGCCTCCTTCGACCTCACCGGAGTATCCAGTTGGCCTGGAGAGGGCTGGATAGTTGTTTCCGCTGGCCTTGTCCTTTTGACAAGAAAAGTAAATTGACGAATTAGCGTTCATTCAAAAGTAGAGACCGAGGACAGTTCACAAAATGACAAGGGCACATCAAAATCACTTACACCAAGTGCGAAAATTCTGAAGATAGCACGAACAGTCTCCTTAATCTCATCCACTGGGCGTTCGTCCTTTCCATTGATATGCTCCAATTCCTTCACAAGAGAATCAATCTCATCAATTCTTCTGGCTAACATTGTTTGTTGATCCTGCAAACTGTTGAGAAGGCTCTCCACTTCGTCGAGAGCGCATTCGCCTCCGGCGCATTCCTCGGCTTCTTTGACGATGGCATCGATTTCAGCGACGCTCATCACGTTGAGGGCACTGGGGCTGGATGTCTGGGTTTGGCAGATGGGAAAAAAGAAATTAGATTGACAAGACCACAAAGCTGATGTTGCTGAATTCAAAACATAGCACATAGCACGAGGCATGTCCATATCAAAACTCACTGCTGCACCAAGAGATGGTCTGGAGGACGCAAAGCCCTCAACGGAGGAAGAGAAAAAGGCAGCAGCGATGGTGAATGTACGGAGCATCATTTTTGTAGAGCGGTGTCGAGGTATTGAGTTGAATGATTCTGAAAAGTGCTATGGGTTGGTTGTTTTGCGACTTGCGACAGGTTGTACCTAGTACTAATTTATTCAGAACAATTTCCTTCGAGATTCAATTGAAAATTATGAGACACGTGACACGTTGTTACACCAACCTTTGGATTTTTTGATTGCTTGACCCACACATTGAAATCCAACAACATAATATCCAATTATTGATCCCGCCTGATAATGATAGATTGGATCAAAATTTTTTCCCGTAAGTACCATACCATCTAAGTGATTATTTAATAAGTAAGTAAGCACTTGTGTGAAAGGCAGTCAAGTGGTTGGATTGTGTATGGGGAACTTGATTTTTTCT
>JALLOT010002481.1:0-12718 GCA_036939595.1 Thalassiosira livingstoniorum | reverse complement strand
TAGTATATGCTAGTATATGCTAGTATATACTAGTATATGGTGGTCTATGCCAGTCTATGTTGGTCTATGCATGCTGGTAGTATGCTGCTTTATTTTTTATGTACTTACAAAATGGTACCTATGTACCAGCTTACGTATCTTATTCATATTTTTTCTGAAGACTTCTCTCTGTGATATTATCTTTTCAATGGCCTCATTTTCCCCTGTTGGCTTCTTGCATGCATTGAGCTAGCAACTGATTATCACACAGTACAGTACCGTACTACAACACAATAGTCACGTACTTAGATAGTACTTAGGAGTAAAAAGTAAGATGCTAGGTACTACTATGTATTAAGTAGGTGTGTGTATGGCAAAATAATAATATCTTGTTGTTGGGTTAGTTGTATGTAGTACTACAAGTAAATAATCATGAGATGTGGTACTCCTATCTACTTCTTGTCTAGTAATTGTAAATAAGGTAAGTTAGTAATACTCCTACATCATACATGAAACAGGCTACCACCAAATTAGGCCACTAGGCTGAATCGACTCAAATCTCAGTACTGAGATACGAATATTTTACCACCACCCCTTGATTATTTTTAGCTATAATTGATTGTGAGTTATTATAGACCTGTTTAAGTTTGCAATCCTAATATACTAATTCCTACATTTAATTTGAAATGGCGCGTTTACAAAATGACGATGGGATGGTAATGTTTTGCCGGCAATACTAATTCCTTTAGTTATTTATACTCGACTAAGAAAAAAGGACAGTAAGAAGGTTACATTGTACCAAATATAATATTAATTCCTTTATGAAATTTGAATCTAACATAACAAAAGAGAGCAAGGATGGTAAAATCTGATCAATAGTATTAGTTTCTACGTTGCAAATGAATTATCTTTACATCTCACTGGTTCCATTCATGAAAGAGTAAAACAACAATGCTTCCTCATGACAATGAGCTGGAGGTGGTTGGACGTCAAAACGCAAGCAAATCATCCACAACCGATATAATTTTAGTGACAGCATCATGCCATCTTATCATTAAGCAATAGGACATTTTAATTAATGACTCTTCACCAGTTACCCAGTCACTGGCTTTTATTGCACCATCAAAAAGAGCAAAAAATTACGATTTTTTTATACCAAATACCCCATATGTCACTAGTACTCAAAAATAACATAAATAATACATTTGGTGAAAACATGGCTCATATCATGATAGTCTCCACACCCCAACTAGGCTAGGATCAACTAGTACTCAATGTGAGCAAATAATTATGTACAATACAGTACTATCCAAGATTGCAGTCCTCAGCGATTGTGAAGTCCAAAGTCTGTTCTCTCTTTGAATCGTCTAAATGAGATTTTGCTATGTTTAGAAACAATAATATGATATATTATTTGTTTAGCAATGTTTTATTCATCAGCCAATTATCTACAAGAGGTGAATAAGTGGCATTGTTATCTAGGTAGAACCATCTTTCTCATGTGCAATGTGAGCAGGGCAAAGTAATGTGAGTAGGGTATGAATATCCATTCATAATTTAGGTACCAAATCATAGCATTATAATATGGGAAACATGCTTTCTACCTATTTAATATTGGGTATTCTACTGTATTGTACTTCTCTAGATTCTACCCTACCCAAGGTTGCACATGTCAGAGAGGCTAATTACGGTTGATAAGGCATATGTCAACTTCCAGGATAATAGATAAGATTGCTGTCTCTGAGCCATTCTTTTCTGAGAGTAAGGAAGAGAAAAAATGGCTTGCACAATGGGAACTTAATGAGCATGACTCTAGTACATTTGTTTTTGAAAAAATTATTTTCATGATGATAATGTGAGCACTTTTTACCTTATTGCTAAATGTGAGCATACCTGAAAACATATTCAACAAATGCAAGTAAAAAACAAAAAATGTTGGTACTCATACAATAAATGATAAAGATGGTATAGCTATATCATATCATCACCAAACAACACTTTACGTTGGATTTGAATTTTTTTTCAAGTAACCCCTTATGGCACAGTACTGCTCTTAGTAATGATGATTTTTCCTTTTTAAAAGCACATTATTTTATTCATTGCCCTTGATGATTCAACACATTTTACCATTAAAATAATATATGAACATTTAGTATTTCATAATAGATTTAACTGCTATTGGCGTAATTTTTTGTTCAATGTTTATCAATCAATGAAAAATGGTCCATATGAAAACTAATGATTATGAATTCACAATGCTCCAGAAAAAACGCTGAAATACTATTTGCTTTAAGGTAATATTTTTCAGAACTCTTAAATGAAGCAATCATACCTTAATAATAAATCAATGAAATTCAAAAATTGTTGAAAAATCTATTTAATCAAGCTGATTTTGTGAGAAAAATATTAAAGTGTGTGAAGAGTGATTATTTAGGGTGGGCTATTATTTATATACTTTATAGCAGCTATTTCCACCATTTCAGACAAGTAAAATAATGCATAAAAAATAGAAATGTAACATATTTATGTAGTATTTTTTAAAGAATAGATGTTTTTGATCATATTTCTCAATTATAATGATATGATTTGTAAATGATTTTGTTTTGCTCTACAAATTTCAATGTAAATTTATTGATAATTATAAAAATCCTTATTTTGTTCTGGTTCAATCATAATAGCTGAGAATAAAACAAAAATAGTATAGGCTTGAGCTCAACAAGAACAATAACTGCTGCTATCAATCAACAGCATTTTCATAATTGTCCAAAAGTATCAAAATACTGAAATGATTTGATGTTTGAGAACACTCATGGCCAAATGATGTAAAATTTGTTTAGCTTGTATATTCATTTATCTTCTTCCTTCAGAGTAAAGTTTCATAAAAAAATATAACATTCTAATTAAGTTCAAAAATTGTATGAAAGTGATATGGAATTAAATATGATAAAGTGAATTTTAATCAAATTGTATGACAACAAACCCTAATCCCCTAGAATAATAAATATTTTCTTCTTCAATGAAAATTTTCATAACTTTTCTTTGTATAAGTCAAAAATCAATGTAATACAATTATTTTTTGAGCTGCAACCTTCAAGTATTTAATTTTACTTGTTGATCATTTTTAAAGGATATTCTTATGTGGCAAATGCTATTGTCAATAAAGACAATGCATAGAAGCTGCCTCTATTTTAATAATTTTTCTTGTCTTTTCTTTTCTTTGAATTTCAAAATCCTTTTCAGGAGTATTTATTAGTAGTACAGAAGGAGTAAGTCATTTTCATTGCATCCATTTTGATGCTTGATTGTGATAATATCTTCCATCTACGCATAGGAATCAATACTTCTCAACACGTTCTCACAATCTCAAAAATCAATGATTTCTGATGATTTCATTCTAGAAATTGAACTAATTTTCAATAGACATAACGTGGTGTTTTGATGCACATCCCAGCAACATGTAGAACTCCATAATAAAAGTGATCTCTACATACAGAGGATCCCATAGAAATATTGGCAAGCACATCTGGATGTCCATTGTTCTTTGTTCACCTTGTACTAATTTTTTATGCGTAAATACCTCTACAGGTACGTAAAAACAGGCATTACTACAAATATTACCTATTATCTACAAATCTACCTATCATTAGTATTGAAACCGTACCATACTCATATGCCTATCTCACTTACTACTTTTACAATACCATAGATACCTACCTAGCTAGAGGCGCGCGAGCGAGGAGGTATTCTAGTACTAGCTATCCGCCCTACTACTAAGTACTAGGTACTATGTATGTACTACATACTAACTACTCGTACTACTCTAGCAAGCAAGGTACAATACCTTATGCATGCGCTGCTGATAATAATAGTATTATTATTATCCGACCATGGCGCGGATCCGCCGGCTTTGGACATTGTGATCTCAGCAACCGCCGTCGTTGTAAGCAATCGCCTGCAGATTAATTTACCTGAACCTTCATTGGTAACCTTAAAGGTGGGCAATTGTTTACAATGACGGTGGTCGCTGAGATTGCAATGCCGAAAACCGGCGGATCGGCAGCGCCATGGTCAGATTGTTTTTCATAGTAGTAATAATATATTACAAGGTAGTAGTAGATACTTAGTACTCCTAGTATTATGTAGGTACATAAATATACAACACCGTACAACATACTCCTACCTACCAATCATTTGTAGAAATCGGATATTGGGTTTGGAAAATAATATTGGGGCTAGAAATTTGTAGAAATCAGATATTGGGACCGTGAAAATAATATCGGGGCTAGATAATACCGGGTAACATATTTTTTATATTTTTTTATTTAATTTAAATATGAAAGGTAGCATTATCAGTCTATAGATTACCTCCACCCCAATTGGGGGGATTCTGCAAATTGATATTGGGGCTAGCGTCCAAAATATCTGTTTTGAGAACCCAGCCACCCACCCCAAACAGTAGGGCCCTGCGGGCCCTTCCTTTTTTAACAGGAAATATATCTGATAGAAGAAGTAGGTTTTTATTCAACAAAAAAGGTAGCTGTGAACAAGAGTGACATCCATCATTAATATTCAAATGAGGAGTTGAGGTTGGTAAGTAGGTGAAAAGTTGTAAAAAAATCTGCACTAGGTGGTGGTGGTGCAAAACAAAAAAGATGGATGACTTGTCTTTTTTTCCAAAACAAATAGTTATTATTATTTTATGTTAGAACAAGTTTAGTCAAAAAGTTTTCAGCTGATGCGTAGGCTTTCCCAACTAGGGGGTGGTGGGGCGAGCCCACGGCATTTTATTTTTGGAAAAGACCCCCTTGGTACAGAATCTACATACATATGTAGGTAGACTCTAGTACATTTGTTGCTATATTTTTCGCCCCCCAATAGCCCACGTAGGCAACGTCCACTAAAAAAATTATTCTGCCCCCTAATTGGGAAAGCCTACTGATGCGCGCTGCGCGCAACCAGGGGGTTATTTTCTACGTATCTGTCCATTGTCTGTTGGCCATCAATTGCGTCATAGGAATCTGTTAATACTCGGATTCCAGATTCTGGAACAGCAACGTCAAGCATGAACGCAAAGATAGTTTGCCAGATATTTGATAAGCTAAGTAGAGTCACTTAGGACTGTAATTAGTGTTTTGATAACTAAAAGTAAGCAGATTAGATGGGTTGCACAAAAATAAAAAGTATGGTACTCACCATGGTATGTAAGTAGCTAAGTTATTACGAGTATTTACATAAACGTATTATTATTATTATATAGTAGTATTTAAATAATATAAGTAATAACCAAGTTAGGGTTAGGGTTAGGGAACGTATTATTATTAATATGTATGGTATGTAAATAATAATAACTTAGCTACTTACACAGTACCATGGTGAGTAGGTGTGGTATTTTTATTTTTGTGCAACCCATCTGCTTACTTTTAGTTATCAAAACACTAATATTTTTTCTCTTTTGTATTTGGTCTTGCTGCTCCCATCTAAAACATACCCTTCCCAACTTGATGTAGTAGCCTACTTATGTAGACCATCCAGCTCAATCAACATGTACATCAAGGTTCATGAGATTCAAAGTCAATCACCCTGCTTGATATGTACCCATGATATTGGAATTGTGAGATCAGAGTAGTTCTTAGTATCCACTTTGCAGCTGTGGTGCCACCATGCCAAAATCAGAAATCAGTCACAAGAGTAATGGGGTTCAAAAGAGTCAGGAAAAAACGAACCTGGTATTAAGTTCATTTAATGTTCATTCTTATCAATATCACCAATTTCACATTTGCTGTGCTGGACAAATAGAAATGCAATTTAAGGTTCTTCAAAGTATTTGAGATAATGAGGTCATTACTATTTTCAAATTTGGAGGAGTCTCTTTCAAATTTGTCTGTATTTTTCATGTAAAGCAAACACTGTATTTTCAAGGAATTTGTAGTATAAACTTGAAAGGATTGTAAGTTAAAGACCATGAAAATTTTCGTACTTTTTCATGACAAAATAACGCTATAATTTTTGAAATTCTGGACAAATTGAATTATAACATATATTGTAGTAGTAAAATTGCAAATGGAATCACACATTTTTAAGAATTGAAATGTTTTTCTCTTGCAAGGAAAGACAAAATACATTTTTATTTTTATTATATTGGTCAAGGAAATGTTACCCTGTGCTACAATAGTTGAAATCAATGTAATTGGTGGATGTGTCAGAAACTTATGCACGAATGCAAATGAATAATTTCATATTCAACTTGAACCTGTAACTTGGTGCAAAAGTTTGCAACTTAATGACGTGACTAATTATGAGAATAGTTCTACAGTTTATGGACAAACATTTTGTACAAGTTAACAAGCAATGTTGTGAGTGTGAGTATGTACCTAGTGCATCCCCATGCACCTAGACGGCCCCACGGGTAGACCATCCCAACTAGGTACCAGTCCTGTGAGTGTAGAGTATAATGACTGTGTACTAGTGATTTGTCTGTACATCAGTACTTGAAGAGGGGCAAACCATAGGCAGCCACCAGTTTGTTTTCAATATAACCTTGCAGATTATATGGTACCTTGGTGAATTTGGTGTAAGAAGGTAATAGAGCCTTACATGTTGGTGATGACTGCCAGTGTAGTGTTCCCTAAACTACTCAGCAGTCATTTTTTGCCCTGGGTGCTGCCATGTCACATTGAAGAAGTTCTGTTCAACTTAACATGTCACAAAAAAATACAGCATCTCTATAGATCTAGAGTGGCGTCTTTGAAGGTGTTTTTCTCAATACTGGTGGTGGTTACATTGCCACAAAGCACAGGAATAGGGGACCAAAGACACCCTAATTATTAATGGGCTATCCTCATTATCTTGCCTTCTTTAAGGTTAAGGAAGTGGTTACCAAGTTCTGCTTCCATTACAGAGGCTGCCACACATTTGAATCATGTGCATAAAGTGTGAACCTTGATTTGAGCAAATGGATTAATCATTGACAGCAATCCAAACATGGAAACAATGGATGACAGTATGGCTACAGTCTCTATTGGCAACCAAATATGATATAACTGTGGGTGTTCTGGATCATTTTTAATAAAAAATACTTGATAATGATGCTAGGATGAGTGGCAAGATAATCAAGGAGCTGATCAACAGTGAGGGCTGTGTGTTCTTTTGCATTTTCGTGGAAGCTATCAATGTTGTTCAGTTCTATCTGGACTGTAGGGTTGATAAACTGTGCATATTGGAGAACAGGTTTTGACTTTTGGGGATGGATCTTGTGTCTCCCTCCAATATTTTTGTCTGTTATTGGATATGGGTAATAATGGTTTTTGTGGACAACATGATTGTATTTTCAAAAGTTGTTTTTGGTATACCCAGGCAATGAAATTTGTAACTCTTATGAAATGTCATCCCATTTTAGGTCATGTCAAACTACAGTGCTCTACCAAAGCAAACTTCAATCTCATAGATTTGCTGGAGGGATCTGATGAGATGCTCCAAAATTATTGACTACCAGTGTAAGCTTGACAGGAAAATTGGCATGTTTCAATAGGCAGGAGATATGATGGTTTTGTAGTAGCCAAATTAGGACAAGCAAGTTTTCAGCAGTTTGCTGGCTAAATTATGAACTAAGGAAGTATGTGGTCTGTGGATTGCAATGGTATTTATTATAGATAGACAAATCCATTCTTGACTTTGTCATTTGTATGCTACTGTTAAATGGTGTACTGCAGTATGTGGCCTGTTTGAATTCTCATGTATTCAGAGCTGTTGAGGGGGGTGCCAAAATAGAAATTATTGACATCAGTTGTACAATATTTTGATCCTTCCGTGATAATTATGCTGTTCCAGAGGATCTTTGGGGTTAAAAAGTCTTCCATACTGGTAGTGATTTCACCAGGGAAGTTAACGAGATCTCTCCTGATATAATATAGACCCTGCTAGATTCTTCTGTTTGTGGTCAATAATTTTATACAACCTTTGTGTAGATTAAGTCCTAATTCATCTTAATAAATTACCCAGTTATAGAAACTAAAATTGTTTGATCTTTGGAAATACTTTTAATTTTATTATGTGGCATGACAACACAGTATTTGTTAAGTACATCTGTTACTGTTAGCTTGTAGTATTGAACCAAGCAACCAAATTCCTTCCCAAATGCTTTAGCCCAAAATTTACTTATGACAGCATAATGGGCTAAACCTTTGTGCTTGGTGATATTTTTACCTGTCATGGGGTAAACCACATCTGCACCAATGAATTGCTCAATGCCTGGGACTGAATAGGTGTGTTGTAATTTGGGTCAAACAAATGTTTTGTACACCTTTCCCCAGATGTTTTGCTTCACCAAGTTGCCAGCTTCTTGTGATGTGATACTTTGATTGGGCACTGGGGCTGGCTTGTGGAATCTTTGAGATCTTTTGGGGTAGTGACATTTTAAGGGTTGTCTTGAGGTTTGCAATTTTTGGATTAGGGACCTTGACGGCAGGAATTTGACCTGGTGTGTAAGCTCAAAGTTTCCAGAGATGGGTACATGGTGCTGCTTTAACCACCATCAGATCTGGTAGCTTTAAGTTTGTAGATTTTGTGATGGCTTCACAGCAATTATCCTGTGGATTGCCCTCATAAATATGTCTTCCAAGGGATCTTTTAACTTTGGATCTCATTTGATGATGAGGACATCAAGTGTTGGTTTTGCTCAATGATCATAGATTTTGGCAAACTGTCTGAGTGCTTTTTGTGTCATTTGAGCTTGTGAAGCTTTTCCTTTAGTGCATGGTTTTCAATAAAAAGTCCCTTTAACAAATTCTCTTCTTTGTCTTGCTTACTTTTGACTGGTATATGTGAGAATGCTGTAGAGGGCTGGGAATAGTTGGAGACTGGGTAACCTTAATGTTCTGGAACAAAAATTGATCACATCAATAGTGACTGGGAATTGTGCTATTTACCATTTGTCTAATCAATAAGAGTCCCAAGAAGTTCTTAAATTGGCAGGTTAATGGATGAATAACCTTCATCCATGTGGTGCCCAAAGGTTCTTATAAAAGTCATGGATGCCTTCAAGCTCTTTCTAGGTAGATTTGATCATGTCTCTTGTAGATGTATGGGACTTGTTGATATTGACTTTGGATTGAAGTAAGAACTGGTCTTATCAACTATGATGGACAATCATTATCAATGTTGATAATTACCACAATGCATTTGTTCTGAAAGGTTTGAATTGTATGATTGCATGTATTTGATTTTTATTGTTTTGAGGGAAGTGAATGTAGCTGCAGTTTCTCCCTAAGAAAAATTTTAATGAATTTAGAAGTTTTATTATCCAATACATTGAACTTTGGAGTAAAGTTACTATCCTTGATAAATTGGAATGAGTCATGTTCATCACAGACATTAATTCCATTTCCCCCATTGCCAGTGGTAAAATAAAATTACATTCAACTTGTAGACATACATTACAAATAAGCACAGATTTTAATCAAGTGATCTTGTGAGTTGTGGAGAATATTCTTTTATTTTAGTGTGGACTATTACTTGTAACTTGTCTGATAATACAGTCCATCAGTAAACATTGATATCTGTATTACCTGCTGGTCAGGAATAGATTAAGTTGTTGGTTCATAATCATATGTGTTATGAATAGGATTGTTGCCCATGTTTTGCAAGTTATATTTTTGTACTTGGAATATGTCTTGGATTTCAGTTTCATTGTCTTCATTTGCATCTTCTACAATTGGTTCTTGGACTACAATGAGCGTTGAATATTTTGGTTTCTTGGATTGTGTTGGATTCTTGTGCGTGCTACAAATATTTTTCTTGTTTTCTTGAGGCAAACTTTGACAGTTGCAGTAGAAAATGATAGGGGTCAGTGAAATCTACTTGGGATGATTCCTGGTCATGTTGTTAAGTGTAAAATCTCAATTGCTTTAATAAAAGTGAATTGTGATGGGTTAAAACACATTGATGGATACATTCATTAAAGCTGCCTTTGACATCATCTGGTATGAGCCAATGCACATTTGATGCCATCATCTGCATCCATGTTGGTGTTGGACACACATGTCAACTCGTGCATTCTGGATGGCTGAAACGGCAGGATTTGTAATTTATTGATGCAATCTCTTTTGACCCACAAAAATAATATGCCTTTGTGGTAGAAAAAAACTTCAATGTTTGTCATAGACAGCTTTAAAGCCTTGGTAACAGAGTATTTTAATAAAAAGTTAAAGAGCTTTGTGTGAGTTGTGATTCCTGGAACAGTGTGTGCTCTTGTGGCTTCTGGGAGCCAAGGGGTGTTCAAGTTGCTTGTATCTAGACTGGATTTTATTACCATCAGACATGTTAATTTCAATTGGATTTTCTAATGGTTGGATGGTTTTGTCTGGGGCTGATGGTATGACAAATTGTCCATTTATAACACCATCAACTATAACTTTGTAACCATTGACTGGTGCTTGACTTTTGGTTGTACAAAATTCTGTTGACTCATCATCTCTATTAAGCAGGTCTTGAAGCAGTTAGATGATGTTGTTGTAATATCTGGTTGGCCAGTGTTTCCTTAGAAAATCAAGGGGGTTTTACACTTGTTAGATCAATTGCCAGTTGCAACAGTTTTATCATATTGTCATTAAATGTGTAGGTATTAGGGGCTACAATGCAAAATAAAAAAATTCAAAATTGCTTTTTTAGTAACAATATGTCACCTAATGGGTCTAACTTAGATGCATATGAAATTTTTTTGAATGAAATTGACCAGAAGGTCATGAAAAGATAGCCTAAAGTTGCAATTTTTATTAACTAGTAGAGCAATCACTAGTAAAATGTGTTTGTGGCAAATTTGTAGAATGAGTTTGATATTAAGTCAAAATATTCCCGCTTTTCGTAATATTATTATTATCTTCAAAATTGTGTGAAACCATTCGTAAACTTGTTGAATAGATCCAATAACAGAAAAATCGCAGGAATATTTTTCTAAAATATTTTCAAAAACGATGTTCTAAACAATGACACAGAAAAGGTATTACAACATTTTCATTATTGTACTGCTATCAAAGTGTAACACCTTTTCAAATCAGGGGATAGCCATTTCATCTAGACAACACAAACTACAGTAAAGGGGGAATTTTCTTGGTCCTATGAGTTATGCTTCTCATTTCAATTGCATTAGGGGGAGCTAGAAGAAATCAGCTAAAAATTGTTTTCCTCAAAATTATTTTTTGAGACTTGAATAATTTTATTTGGAGTATGAGAAAACTATCTTAGTTAGTGCATCACCCTGAATTCAGTGGTCTTGATGGTGAAAACATAAAATTTTCACTTTTTGACGAGCGGCTCAATTCTACTGAACTCCTACGTGGAATCTGGTACTATGATTGCCGTTTAGTTTTGGAAATTTGAACCAAAGAAAACATGCAATATTCTAATGAAGAATTCCCTATTTTAGGTCTACTAAATATTGGAATGATGAAACAATCATTTACAAGGACCACCGGAAAGTCTAAAAAAAAAGTAGTGAAATGAATATCTATTATTACAGTCCTAAATGACTGTAGCTTATCAAATATCAATATCAACTTAGAAAATTACACTAGAAAACTAGGCAGAGCATAACTTTTGTCTTTCTTTTGCATACATGAAGCACACAGCAATGGCAAACAGGGCCATAAATACATAGTATCATCTACACAGAGCGTAGGGAATTGACCAGCACATGATCAACTGCCACAACTACTATTTGTACTTGACTTTCCGTTTGTATTGTAGTTCAGGTTCATTTGGGGTGTCAGGATTGGACGAGGATGGCTTGGTAACCCTACAGTAGGGGTTAAGCCTTGGGGAGGTTCGGTGCAGAGGCTGGCCCTGCTGAGGGACATATGGATCAATATCCCCCCACTGACGCCTTACTTCCGAGCGCGTAAGGCGCCTACGATCTGCGAGAAGTAGACGACGAGCATGAGTGGCCGCTTCCTTTGCAGCCTCCATTTCTGCAACCCAAAAATCAAGATCAGCGGCCGAGCCCTCCAATAAGCTGTCAAAGTCCACGTCAAGAAGGTCTTTATGATCCTCTAGGAGATCCATCGGATCTGTCATCGCAAGCTCCTTCGTTCTCTCAATGAGTTCCTGTAGTTGTTTCAAATTCTTTTGTCCTGACACGTGATGGTGAACCATCTGATTACAGAAACACCATTGTGCATGAGTGATTTTGAGGAGTCGTGTCACTAACTGATTTTACCATTTTCGGGCACTACCTTTGAGGTGGCGTGCTTCAACATCCAGCAGTCGCGATTGATAAAACATACGGGATACCCGTCCTTCTAAGAGTGCGTCCCACCCCAATTTATCCTGGGAACGAGCCAGGGCAGATACGTCGCTAAATGGTGAAACACACGAGAGCATGGACTTGGTGCCGCGGGCCCGTAGATATCGAATAAGTGTTGTGCGAAGTGCAGAGGATGTACGTGTAGACCCCAGCCACTGGTCCAATTCATCAACAGAGAGGTGAAACATTTTAGTTTGCATGTCATCCCGACAGCGCAAGATGTGAGAAGTAGATTCATCAACTCCACCGCAGCTGGGACAAATATTTTTCACCGACTTGTCAAATTTAGAGAGGTGTCTGTTGGTACCGCAACAGTGAGTGATGTGCTTTGTAATCCAAGCGCTGAATGAAGGACCATGACTATGAGTAACTGAGCCCAAGGCCTCCCAGTCCACTAAGTCGAACAATTTACGATCAAGAATCTTCTTGTCATGAAGGACCTTG
>JALLOT010002480.1:0-12722 GCA_036939595.1 Thalassiosira livingstoniorum | reverse complement strand
GTTAAAGTAAAGTAAGCAAAGTTCATACTTTACTTTAACCCCTCCCTGCAAAGTTCAAACCAGACTGTGAAGTTTTAACCCTGACACAAGATCATTTCAAGTGCAAAATGCAGACAAATTTTTATTCTTCCCCCAACCAATGATGCCGCAAAGGAAATTTGAGCAAGATGAGACCCAATACATGACCATGACAGCACTCACCCCAATCATCCCTGGGGTGAAATATTAATTGATGGAAACCTTTTAGTCCCAGTCAAAGTCACAACACCTATGGATGAATCAACCTAATCCTATTGGGTAGTGGAGGCACCTTATTCAAGCAAATATTATCACCATGAAGTTAAGCATTTGGATCTGCTCATATATGTGAAAGAACAGGATCAAATGGGCAATGACATTAGCAATGTAAGTGACATCAAGCTGGTATCTGATACACTATCGGAAATCAAACAACTCACCAAGCATAACAATGAAGATCACCCCTATCTTACCTACTGGGTTCATATGAGCAAACTACAATATCAATCTTTCAACAAAACACTGAAAAGTTCAAAATCAGTGACAATGGACTCAAAAAAATCAAGACATTCTACAATGAAATAATAGAAGAAAAAGTCAAGTCAGCTCGCCTCCTAGCAAAGAAGATACTTCCTCCATTTGATCAGCTTAATTCAAGCTAAACAACTTTTGAGATGGTTGCACTGCCACCAAGAAGTCCGTACTATGAAGAAGCAATGACACATCTTGAAAATGTAGGAGATCCTATAAAAAAATACTTACTACAGAAGGAGAAATTTCTCCTGATATGATTCCTCAAGCAGCTCTCAATCTCATTTCTGCGGAGGACTTGAATGGATGGGACATGCTCTACCTGTTACTGACAAGAGTATTACCCAAGCTAGAAGCATCAAAACTGCAAGTGGACACATTAGTAGAAAAAAATGCACTCAAGAAAAATAAAACATTATTCAAATTCATGGAAAGAGCAGTTCAACTTGAGACATACATCAAAGATTCCAGCATCCAAACAACTGCAAATGCTCTCATAGACAAAGTATTTTGCATTCTGGCACAAGTCCCCACCATTGGCATTGGCATTGGCAATCTCTTATCAGCAAAGCAAACACAATTCAATCTATTTTGTTGTACACATGGTCTTAACAATATTTACAAAGAAGACTCACCAACATCCATTCTCAACCATGTGCTAGATGCATACATTCACCCAGACACTATCCTCAAGCAGTAACATATGGAAATAGCAAGCAGCAGTCAATGTCTCAAACAGCAAACAGTGTGCTGCTATAAAGATAGAGGAGACAGGAATCAACCAATCAATCTCACAAAAGGCTCTCAACCAAACATTACAGCCCTGAATATGGACATTCAGCAACTGGAACACTTAGAGGAGGAAATAATAAAGCAAAAGAAGAAATATTCATTCAAGACCAACAAAAAGCAAGCCAAGATCATCAACACATTCAGGATGACCTATTTGAAGACCTCCAGGAACAACAAGATCATGCCACACAGCCTCAAGTCAATGCAATCAATTTAATTTGAGCATGCAACACACGACTACAAGCTTCATCAACCTGAGTACCAATACCAAGCAGCACAATGGATCCTAAAGAACAAGTCTCAGGCTCATAAAAATAATTCAAAGCAACCTCTTCTCAAACCTCCACAACCAATATACCAACAACAACAGTTGTACAGCAAATCCAAGCAAGCAATACCCACAGTTACAACCATTACCAACAAAAATTTAAATCACCAAGCTCACCCCCATGAAGTGGAAACCATCAAGTATCTAGAGCAGAAGATTGAAAAGGTGTTTGACAATGATCTAGAAGATTCTACCACAGTCATTGCATCCAATGATGGGCTGATTGTTGAGTTTGAAAACCAAGATGATGCAAATATCATTACCATTTGAGCAGAATATGTGAAGCCACTTCATCAAGAAGATTATGATGCATATGGAGGAGCTTTAAACTGCTAAGCTCCCTCCATAAACAACCTCACATGGTATCATATGTGGTAGCATGGGTGGATAGGGCTCTAATTCTTTTACTGTAAACAGTGAACATTATTTTGTTAGATTATACAAAAAGAAAGTAGGATGTGGTTTGGCATTAGGACAAAAGGGTACATTTTAAGGAATAGGAACAATTGCAATTGAACTCTTACCAGGAAAAATCAAACCAGTCAAGGCATTCCTGGCACCAGACAATAAATAATGCACAATGTCTCCTGGCTATCTCAAAAAGTAGAATGGTTATCAACAGATGCTGCATGAGATGTTTGAAAATAGGAAGCTGATCACAGATGGTGCAACATCAGCAATTTAAGTCAAAGCAAACAATGATCTAGGCTTCACAGTCATGAAAATTCATCAATTTAATGTCCCACTCTGCACAAAACTGGAACAGCTGCCATTCTTCCCAGTCATCTCTTCATTGGAACCTACGAAACAAGCAAAACATTCCTCTGACAATGCTACTAAACTTCAAACTCAATCATCTCAACATGGACTACATCAACAAAATAATTTCAAACAGATGGATTGGAGGAATAACCAAATCAGTAGACACTCTCAGATATATATGTCCAATCTGCATCATTGGAAAAGCCGCAAAACATGCAAGGGGAAAATATGAATCACTACAGATAGTGAAACCAAGGCTAATAGCTTTTTCTGAAAGTTGATTCCATTTACAAAATACCATTTGCCTGTTTTTTTATGTCTTTACTATTTTTTTTATTTTGATTTGACATGTATCTCAACCAATGGGAGAGATACATGTCAAATCAAAATTTTCAAAAAATTAACAAAAAATATCAAAAACACAGATAATAATTGTGAGCATGGATCAGTTTTCATTAAAAAAGCATCGTGCAGGGGATTCAAACCTGGGATATTACCATTTATTGCTACATGCCATGTTTTCACTGGGTGCTGAAATCTGAAAACTTTTAGAAGATAAAGAAATATTGCTTTTTGTATTTGAATTAACAAGAATGATAATAGTTCAACCAATACTGGTATTGTTTAAAAAAAATGAGTTAGCCAGAGAAAAGGTCTACAAACAACTACCCTTGTAGATGATCACTTCAAATCACAGATAAACTATAAATAGTCTCATAAATCCTGTAAAAACAAGCACTATTTGGCTCAATGCCACATTTCTGACAGTGCAGATTTTTTTGTACGAGGATTTTTTTCTTTTTTAAGGAAATAAGTATTAGTAAAGATCTTGGTAGCAGCAGCTATGCATTCAGAGGGAATCAATAACTGTATGATGTCCCAGTGAAAATCAATGAAACTGATGACATTTTTTATTTCCTTCCTTTTTTTGCTCTAGCTTAGGAAAGTCCTTATTAGTTTTGCACCAACAAAATGTATCAATATTCTAGTTTGATGTGCACATCTCTGGCGCCATCTGTATTAAAGGCATGACACCTAATTTTCAAATTAATTTTCCTTTGCTTCAATTTTTGAAATGATATTTTCATTCAACAAAACTTTATTCTGGTTCATCTCCCTGTGGGTGATTAAAGACACAGCTAGAAAGCAAATTTCCAAAAAATTGAAGTCTAAGTTCAGACCATAAAGTTCCCAAGATATTTTTGATAAAGTTCATCAGACACAAATAGTGTCCAAATTCTTTGTAACCCAATGACTTCTGTGTGGACAACAAAATGATGCCATCAAAATTTTATTGCAATAAGTGTTGCCTATACACAATATTCCTGCCTTGCATCATCACAGTTAACAGTTCATCACACCAGAATACTTGTCCTTTATGCTTAGAGTGCTAGTCAGACATAATTTCCTACACCTTGAATGAGAATCAAAGCAACACAAAAAAAGCATAAAACAAAAATGAAAGGTGGAAACATTTGCAATAAATATTTTTGTACAATGTAAAAACTCCTTTTTAATCTGTGCTTTGATGACTCTTCAAACCAATATTTCATTCCAAAAATCTTGTTTTCGAATGAGATCAAAAAATGTTGATGGCGTAGTAGGTTTACAAAAAATCAAAGAGGCCTTCACAAATATTATCTTCTTTGACTAAATTGTCATTAATGTGACTTTCGCAAATAATGAAGATTCTGGTGACAGGATAAATAATCTTTAAGTTTCAGTATTAATTAAGAGTGCATGGAAAAACATGGATTGCCCCTTGCCCACATTGTGCATTACCATACCAAGCAGTAGAAGATGTGATCTTGGTTGTGAACAATCAGTCAGAAATGCACAAAATTACACCAATCTCAATTGTTTTGAACCGCCTTGGACACATCCACTACCCCTCATTCATCTGACATTACACTTTCAGCAGTGGATTCCGCGACTCCAGCACCAACCCCCTTCTCAATCACAGGTGTAACATCCACACTATCCGAACTACCCCCACCTCCAAAAAATCCCATAATTGCCTCCCCCAATTCATTCTTCCCCTCCAAAGCCTCATCAATCACCTCCTGACTGGGTTGAATCACAAATTTTCTGTCTTGGATGTATCCCGCTTTTTTGAGGCGCATGGCCTGTGGATTTTGGAGGAGGGTGAATGTTTTTCCGTCTGTGTTGAGAATGACTACTTGTCTATCGAAGGGTCCGAAGCTTGCCGACTGTTCATTTGAATATCGTTAGCAATGTTAGGATTGAGATCAAATTTCAAAGAGAGACAAGGTTCATAGTAGTCCAAATTATTTTCATACCAAACGCCACCTAAACCGTACCTGATCATTAAGCAAAGTCTTCTGCCTCACAGTCAATTCATTCTTTTCCCTATTCAATTCACTCTGCTCTCTCAATTTTTGAATCAAGGCATTTCCCTCATTCTCTTCGCTTTGGGCTGATAGCATTTGCTCTTGTTTGCGTTTGACGGCTTCGCTGGGATCTTTGAAGTATTTGTTTGCCTTATCATTGTCGTTTTGGACGGTCCGAAGTGTAGTTTCGAGACAGGCTCCGAGGGGCCCACGCTTTTTGCAGATCTGTTAATTGTAAAGTTTTTGGATTGTTGTGTCGTCAGATTCGCGTTGATAGGTTTGATGGATTTGCGTGAATAAAAAATATTGATCGAATCCACGTTTGAGAATGACAAAAGGATGATTGAGTCATTACAAGACAACGAACGCATCAAAAATTAACAACCAATCAATATCAATAAATATGAATAAACCTTCTTCTCTAAATAGCTTTCCCATAGTGTACAAGCAATCTCTATAACAAATCCTCTCGGTTTCAATTCTTACCATAACCGTCTCCCCAGTAAAAAATGTAGGAGCCTCTGTCTCCTTCCCCCATTCATCTGCCAAAGCTCCGCCAGCTCCCAATCCCATCGTACTGGATAGAATGGCCAATGCTGTACAACTTGCCATGAATGATCTTTGAACATTGTTGGATCTTTCTTCTCCGGGGTTGTTATTATCACGAGAAGCTGCCAGCTTTGCCAACGGTACTCGAGACGACAGAGATGAAACACATGGTGATTGCGATATTGGCGATGGAGATGTGGAATGAGGTGCAAAGGATGATGCGGTTGTGATGGCGGCTGCCAATGCCAATGATTGGATTAGTTTGGGCGCCATTTTGGTTTTGTTTCTTTATTATTTTTTTTTAGCTTGGTGCTTGCTGCTTGCTGCTTGCGTGCTCGCTTTGTAAGTAGGATGAGTTTCCGTGTTAATGCATAAAAAATAACAATGTGCTGCTTGAATTGGCTTGCGCTAAAACAGGCTGAAACATCGAATCTTACCGACTGGTATGCCTTTAACGGATTCCAGCGTTAAATCTGTTCCTCCTTTTTGCTTCAATGATGTCCACGTGAGTCCACGTGGACGATCCATGCATGCACTCTCATGCACTATCCATACTTACAAAAATAATATCCACCCTGCCTCCCTCTGTCCATCGCCGATTATCGCCTATCACTCGTTTGGAATCGCCATTATCATTCGCCATCGCTAAGCTTCGCCAAGTACACATCGTCATAAAAGCCTAAAGCAGTTGCTGCCGCCGCTGCCCCCATTTGCCATTGACGACGGCAGAAGAAGCTTTTATCGACGCCCATCGATTTTCGAAACATATGCTCCACTCTAAAGTGACCTGAAACAGATACTCCTTACCTCACCCAGCGCTAGTAGAAAACGCATCAAAATGTTTCGAGCGATGTTACCAACTCTCGTGGCAAGACCCACCGCCCCCAGCATAACCACTCAACTCCGCAGCCTCGCCCACAAACCCAGACCTCCCGAAGGCACAGACCTCTCAACCTCCGGCAAAGCCTTCAAAGAAGCCCTATCCCGCCTCACCTCCCCTTCTGTTCCCCGCTCCAAAGGCACCACCCATCGCAAATTCCCCTCCATCCGATACCACCCCGAACCCACCTCCATGGACGGGGTCACACCCGCCACAAGCACCATTACCCCCCATGGCAAAGAGCTCCACCCCTCACGTAGACGATATGATACGGGGGTATTAACGGATGATATGCCCTTCCTCCACTTTCTACATCATGATGAGAAACCCAAACCTAAATTTAAATCACCGCGGAAGCGTGCTTCGAAACTGTTGAATGAACTTCAACTTGAGGCGGTGAAAAAGTCAAAAGAATCCAAACCTGCTGTTTGGGATGTCCCCTTCAGAGTGGGAGATGCAATAGAGATTGAAATGTTGGATTCAGGGGGAGTGGATAATCCTGAAAATAAAAGGTTGGATAGAGTGAGGGGAGTTGTGTTGGGGAGGGAGAATCGAGGAATGGATACGAGTATATATTTGAAAGATGTGTTGTTTGGGGAGCATGTGGAGAGAAAGATCAAGTTGCATTCTCCAATGGTCAAGACATTGAAGGTTTTGGAGAAGAATTTCGTGCATAAGGGGAAGAAGAAGGTTAAGAGGGCGAAGCTTTATTATTTGAGAGATAGGAAGCCTGAGGGTAAGTATATTTCTTTGCACATTCTTGTTGCAGTGCTTTGAATGAGGGATTTCAGAAATCATTTTGCCAATGATGGTTGAAATTTTTGGAAGTCCCATACATTACTCTCTGCTTTGCTTTTCTGTCACTAACTCGCTGTGTGCACTGTTCTTTTTTTACTCAACTTCGCCACCCAACAGAAACACGTGTCACCGGAATTAAATTCAAATAAATTTACCTTGCCCCAAGACAGTATTTACAAATGTTCCACAGAGCGCCGCTCGGACACAGGCAGGGTACTGGATTCGGTATCAAACTGAAAGCAATTCCATCATATTTCGTTGTGCTTGATGATAGACACAGGATGATTTATTAATAATTTAAAAATGTGATCCAACGCAAACATCAGTCCATGCACCTTTTTTTGATTCGTTTTACCTTAGCTCAGATTTAGATAGATACTCTACCATATTTTCTCTGGAGCTGTTTTTTTCCTCTTGAACCCATTGCATCTGATGCACTGTAATTCAACATGCAAGCAAACATTAGGATTAGTTTATCCGTCTGTCATTTATTCCTTCTGCCTTGGTTTAGATTTCAGGTAGTTCGTACTAGTCATACTTTTTTGTAATGAAACCCATTTCACGTCGGGTGCCAGGGACGTGAGATTTACATGCTGTTCAAATAATTGGTTCCGCTCTGATGTACAGAGAAGGGAACTTTCATTCAAATACAACAGGCAGCAGTTGCACGTACAGAGTCGATAAAATAACCAAAATTGAACTGTCATTATTTTAATCGTAAGTTGTGACTATAAATATAATATCTGTAAAAACATTCACTGTCGACTGGCCCAATACTCGCGCCATTGAGGCTTAGCACTGTCTTTATCAGCAGCACTCATTTGTTCAAATCTTTGTATCAACCCCTTGGCCGTAGGGGACTTGACTGAGTTGTCATGTTGCTCTTGATTTGATGTTAATGCAGACTTGTCTGGTTCAGCTGTAGCTTCTTCGTTGTTCGAATACTGAGGAAGTTGCGGAGTGTTACTTTCACTGAACTCCTCATAAACACCAACCAGTTCCATTTTCTCCGATGGACCTCCCATTAGATTGCGCCTCACTTCCTCTTTGGCTGCATCCTCCTCCTCTTGGTCAGCATAACCAAGCCATTCTCGTCGTTGTTGTGCGGCTAATTGCTTTTGGTCATCACTGACAAATCTACATGGTTCTTCCAAACTTTCTGCTCGAATGTTGCGCCATTTGGCCTCGCAGTGGAGCTTGCGTATTTTCAGCACCCTCCTTACAAACAAATCTGTTTCTGACTCACGACCAATGTGTTTGGAAATTCCACTAATTGCCACAGCACTCTGCCGAAATCGTGCGACTGATGATAGCCTTTCTTTCAAAATAATGTAACTTGTACTTTGAGGAAGAAGCATCAGGATGGACTTGAGAGCTCGAAACAGCATTGCTCCACTCCCTTCTCTACATGGATCATCTTCGCATTCTAACATTCGTAAATGAAGGTGACGAAACAAAGGGCGTTCAATCAAATCAATCAATTGGTCTATCTCCAGGTAAAACATCAAAGAGATATCCAAAGGGTCAATCCGATGTAAAAATGAAGATGCTGTGAGAAAAGCTCCTCCCCAGAGACAAAATGACAGGGTTGCGACTAAATTATGAGAAAAAGCATGTAGCAGGATGTAGAAAAGACGAGCCCGACGTTCATCGCGGATGTTTTCCCCTTTGAAACCAATGCAATCTTTCAAAACCTCACGAAGCTGTTCCGTCTCCGGGGCGGCAAAAAATACTATCCCAAGTTGTTGGGCAAAGTTTGATGCAAAAGCCAAGTCTTTGGAGAAAGCAGATAGCTCTTGTTTGATTGTTTGTGCATCAATGTCAGGAGCTTGAAGAACTTTCTGACGCTGCTTCATTCTTGATACAACAAAGTTGTCAAGTTCATTAGCAAATGATACAAACACGAACTCTGGGGGTTGAAGATTGCACATGAGCTCAATGACCTGAATCAAAGAGGGACGATGGATTTTAGGACAAATCATGAGAAAGGCCAGAGAACACATCTGAAATTATCGATTGGGAGTGGAATAAAAATAAATAAACAACATCGCTCAATCACCTTGGACACTTCGACCAACAATTTTTGATGTTTGGAATGGAGATCAATCAGTGAAGCAAACACTTCGCGGTCTCGAGATATCAATTTTCGCCTCTGTGGATCTAGAATTCCGAGAGCAAAATTAGCATTTTCGTCATCCATGGGGTTCTGTTTACTAGGCACAGCCACGTCAGGTATCATTTCATCATCCGATGACAGTAACGACGAAAAAAGCGATCGAGACTTTTCTCCTTTTGCAGGAATAGTTATTTTGGCAAGAACTTCGAAGCTCTTGACGATGATGATTCCAGGTGGCTGATCGACTAGCTGATAAATGATGCAGTCAATAAACTCGCTCGCATACTGTTGCATTTCACAGAGATGGGGGAGTGATAACACAATAAGAGTACAGTTTCAAACTAATAGAAACATCAGTTACAACATCAGGCACATACCTCTGCTTTCAAAGAGTTGGGAACAACATTTTCGTATAAAACAACAACCCACTGGAGAGCACAGAGGCGTGAAAGGATCAAGGCGTTATCGCGCTCCTCCACGCCATCACTTGCTCGGAACCACCCAGTGCTGTGATCGCATCAAAGATTGTGAGTTTACATTATGTCAAGCTCATTCAAAACAGTTGTCAAGGTCAGAAGTAGTAAAGCTGACCTTTCAATCCCACTACCGTCAGGCTTGACATCCATCCGATACGGCCTTCGTTCCAAAGATGGTGGTTGCCGTGCAATAAGACCACCGGGAGAGTCCAACTCTTCGCGTAGGGCGACAATGAATCCACCAAGGTGAGGAATAAAGGCTTGCCCGTCCCTCCTGACGGCATCTTGAAGACAGGTATTGGCTTGTTCGGCAAGAGAATGCGTAGTATGGTCTGGTAGAAAGGAGTCTTTGGTGCGGGATTGGTGTGTATCACCGATACTACCATTGCGGATGAGTCGGACGAGCGAATTTGGGAGATTAGAGAACACATGCCATTGTCAAAAGCATCGAATGAAAGATGACTGATACTGTACTCTACCTCAACAAAATACCCGGAAGAACATGAGGCAACGCATTCCTCACAGATATCGACGCCGCCGACAAATGCTGCACACTCCCATGCCTCCTCCCCTCACTCGAAAAACTAATATCAATCCCCCTCTCCCCCTTGACCGATTCCACCCCCATAATCTCATCGCTCTCCTCCTTCCTCTTACCCCCACCACTCCCCCCATTCGCAACATTCGGAAACGCCGATGACATGTGCGCCTGCACAATCCTCGACATCCAATACATGGCCACCTTCCTCACAAACGGGTCCGGATGCTCCATGGTCAACACCAAACTCTGCAATATTTTATCAAAATCCACCTTTTGTTGGGCATCTTCAAAATCCTCATTGTTCACCAACAATTTCGGTAATACCGATTGCAAAAACTCCAATGCCAATTGGCGAATGGTCCCATTGGGATCGGCCACCATGGCGAATATCCCGCCGAGAAACAAATGCAGAAATTCGAGAATGGGTGCCCCGATTAATTTTTCGGAGAATTCTTGGAGCCAGGTGAGAGTGAGTTGTTTGGTGGCTTTGTTTCGCATGTAGACGAAGCGGGCGAAGACGGGGACGCAGGCGTCGGCGGAGAATTCGCCGCAGTTTATGGCGCCGACTATGACTTCTTTGAGTTTTTTGTCGAGGAGTTCGGCGCCACTTTTGGGTGTGTGTTGATTGTTTGTTGATTGTGTGTTGATAATGTTGATTGACTATGGTGAGTGACAAAGAGACCATGCCTCGAGAAAGGAATAACATTGCATGACCTACCTTCTGACATCCAAGTCCACATCGGCATATAAACTACGAAGAATCTCAAAGAGGATGAAAAAGTGTTGCACTGCCAACGAGGGTATGACTTTGGTAACATTGAAGAGTGACTCCGTGGCGTAGTAACGCACTCTCTGCAAGGAAGAAAAAAGTAACAGATTGTCAGATGAGCTCTACCATAAAAGGAATGCCAAGTTACAAACCCAAAATCAATACACTAATCAACCACCAACCCAACACCTCCCACCAACATCCCAACAACTCACCTGCGAATGATCCTGACACGCATGCACCACACTCGCCAAAATCAAATCCCGACACTCCCTCACATCCCTCCTCCCCTCCCCCGCCTTTTTCAACCCAATGGCACAGGCGGCCAGTGCCACCGCCCCTCCCTTTCGGGCATCTTCGTTGGTGCTTCGGACGTAATCGTCGCTGAGGAGGAGGAGGATGGCTCGGACGCGTGTGTAGTTTGGACTGGTGGAGGTGGTGGAGGTGGTGGAGGCGGCAGAGGTGGAAGAATGGGCAGCACCAGTGGCGCTAGAAGAATTGGCAGCATTGGCAACACCAATAGAATTGGCAACACCAGTAGAATTGGCAGAGTGAGTAGAATGAGTACCCTCCTCCTTCCCCAACTGCCCCCGTTGCTCCAATTGCTCCTCCTGCGCCACCAACGACCGCACCACCTTTTCAATCTCCATCGCCGCCAGCCTCCGACGTTCGTACCGCTTGTGAGCCAATGAAACTAGGACCGCGGCGGAGATGGATTGTTGGAAGGTGCGGCGCATGAGTTCTCGTTCTTCTTCGTTTTTGTAGTATTGGTGGAGGGTGGGGAGGGTTGGTAGGGTGGGGAGTGTGGGGAGTGCAGGTATGGCGGGGAGGTTGGGGATGGGGTGGATGGGGTGGAGGGAGGATTGAGTGAGATGAGTAGAATGGGTAGGATGAGGGTGGGTGGCGTCCATCATCAGCATGGAAGAGGGATAACTACTATGATTAATGCTGTTGGAGGAGGAGGGAAATGTGGGGTAAGTGGTGTTGGTGGGATAGGTCGGATGGTAGGGATATTCTCCCGTGGGATTGGACCCATTTCGATTGGCATTATTGGTCATGTTGGTCATATTGGCAATGTGGTGACTGTTGATACTGTTGGACGTCCCCGATTCCGAATCGAACAAATGGAGCGATTCAATTTTTTGACGCACGGTGGTGAGGACATCGGGGAATCCTGCCATGACGTCTTCGGGTTTGGGTCGAATGGAGGTCGTGGCGGATCCGGGTGTGATGTGTGTATTATGTTGGGCATGATTGGCATGGTTGACATGTTGGTTGGTAGAAGGAGGTGTCTCATCTTTGATTTTGGCAGAATCCTTCGACGAAGAGGCGGGTGAAGGTTGGATCGCAGACGACGAATACGATTCCGCAGGGGAAATTGATTCCGATCCAGCAGATCCAGCACGTCCAGCAGATGTAGAAGATCCGTGCGGTCCATCCATTCGACCGTTGGATTTCGACTGCGACAGCCCCAAACCATGAGCACCATGAGCTCTTGGAACAGACTCTCCCACACCTTCCACACCTTCCACACCCTCTTCCTCGGGATGATCTCCCAGAATTTCATCGAGTACATTGTGCTCTGCTTTGGCAAAAAAGTCATCATCGGCAGCGCTGGATGCATTGGAGGAATCCGCCTGTGGAGTTCGTCCCTCAGCATCACTGACGTTATCATTTCGTATTTTGACAACGTTTTCATCACTTCCCTGTCCTCCAGCTGCGTCATCAGTTGCCTCGCCAGCTGCATCATCAGATGCCTCACCAGAAACTCCAACAGTGGGTCCTGCAGTGGGTGCTACAGATGCTGCAGG